>JAFELO010000879.1:209359-221052 GCA_017140195.1 Eumaeus atala
GATTGTAAGTCGTTTGTAGTAAGTACAACCAAATACTGGTGAAAGTTGTAAATTAAATTTCGCGATAAAATCTCGAGCAAGCAGCGGCGGGCCGCCGTCGCGCACGACGTACACGTAGTGTTCATGCACGCGGCCGCTCCACTCAGCGGTCGTCGCAGCCATACATACCTATGCAGTCTATATCGTCTCCCGTGTAACTAAATTTTTTTTTTATCCAATGTACATATTTTATTTGGTACCACCAAGTTAGACCAAACTCGTAAAAACGTGAATCCGTTAATGACCACAGGATCGATGGAGTGTCAGAAGCTCGGAACTTAGGACTAGTGATGGATGAAATCTTACACTTCGAACTTTACTACATGTTTCGAAAATAATACGCAGCTGCTTCTACCGCCTGTAGTCTTGTATCGTACAAGAAATTCTCTGAGTGAAGGTCTTCGCGTCAGGCTATGCGAGGCTCTTGTTCTTTCTCAGTTTAATTATGTTGATACTGTGATAAGACCACGGCTAATAGAAAGAGCTACTACTACTACAAGAAAATGTATACAACGAGTCCAAAACGCTTGGCTCCGTTACTGTTACTAGATCCCGTGGCGAAATCAAGTTACTCCTTTCTTAAATAGGCCATCGGTATTAAAAGTGGAGAACCGCAGGCGTTTGCATTTCACATCAATGTTATTTGGTATTATTGAACACGGAGTACCTGTCTACTTATTTAATAAACTGGACTGGACAAGAGACTTAACATGACACACCATACAAGATCTACTCATTACGCATTATTTACACAAATTCACCACACAGCTGCTTTTAGAAGAAGCTTTAAATACACAGCATCTAAGTGTTGGAACAACCTCCCCCCCTCGACTACGTGATCTCAATACAAAGAAATCGTTGAAGCGGCACTATAAAACCACCTACTTGATTGTCAGAAACGACTCTGGTTTTTCTAATTCTTTTTCTGAGTCAATAAATCATAATGCAGTTGCTAAATGAACATGTTATGAATGGTTAGTATATATTTAATCTTTAAGTATTGTGTTTTAATAGTGTAGTATTATATAATATAGTGTAGGTAAATGAATTATGTAAGTATTGTTATAGTTAAATACGTATATTTTGTATAGGAAAAGTTTTTTTAGGTTTATATAAATGTATGAAAATATTATAAATAAACATATTAGCACATAATCAGACAAATTTGTATGTTTTTTTAATTCTTGATTTGTCTGCTGTAACTTTACCGAGGGGTATAGTTACAGTAGACAAATCAAGAACCGAACATGCCGCCAAAACGGGAGAAATTCTGAAAATGGTGAACCCGAAAATCAGTGTCGGTACTGTTGGTCCTGACTTTAAATATACATCTATTAAATAATAATGTTTTTGTGTATGTCTCTGTAATACCTATATTGTTCCCTTCTTGTATTGATTGTTCTCTTTTGGTGCAGTGTTCTTTTCCTATATAAATTATCATTTATTTACCTAGCTCTGTCAAGATTCACTATTGTTATTATTTTCTATTTTTTAATATTTATTAGCCGGTGCCTGCAACTCCGCCCGTGTAGACTTTGTGAAATAGTTAACCATTGCATCTTACAGTTTAGCTGGTCCCTTAAGAGTACCACGTTGACTTAACCCTTGAATGCTTTGTTTAAATAATACTTTTTATAACATGTTTTTGATGCTCGACAACTATGACGCACTCAGTGGATGGTTTGGTTGTAAACCGGTGTCAGGTGCCTTGTCTATGAGTTCACCTGACTTATGCCGAAACTAAACTAATTTAGCGCATCCGAGAGGCACACTTTTATATTAGTGCTAATTTTACTTTACATTTTTTATTATTTTTGTATGTGAAGTGTTCGCGTATGTCTCTTGTTTGTGGTCAAACAAACGTCTTTTCTTTCTTTCTTTCTATGTGGACAATAAAACGGATAATGCCACTCCCATATCGTTTGTACTTTTGTCTCTGGATCTGAACTAAACCTTTGTCCCCCGGGTTCCAGAACCCTGCAGGCATAGCTATTTATGGCTTTATATAATTTGTATTATAAGGTAGCAAACAATACTTGTTTTAGGATGTATCCTCCAGGACCCAGTATGTATATGAGTCTGCAGATTTGTACCACTTATACTATAACATAGTAAACGATATTTGTGCCATAGATTGGTATTTATAATGATGTCGTCCTAGCCCAAATTCGGCTACAGCGGACATCTCTTAGAGATTTATTTATTTTTTTAGAGAGCCATCTGCGCGGGACATATTATAGTGCTCAAGTGTTTGCGCAAGCTCAAGTGCACTATCTATTCCTTCATTCTCTTATTCCGATGGGACGACAATGTGACACGACCGGAGAGAAATCAGGCGCAGGACCGACGGCTTAACGTGCTCTCCGGGCACGGGGGTGTAACGCCGCCAATTTCCAAACTCCGGACAGTTATTAGAATTTGAAAAATCCTAATAGCATTTTTTGTATGGTCCGACCCGGAATTCGAGCCCGGGACCTCACATCTGTGGCTGGACATGCTCACCACTAGACCATGAGGCGGCATATTGTCTCTGGATCGAAACAAACCCCTACTTGCGAGTTTTTTTTCTTTTTTTTTTCGGAGGGACCTGCTACTGATTGGCGGCACTTGTCCAGCCCTAACAGTTCGACTGATTTCGGAAGACCTTTTGTCTTCTGGTTATAGGTAGACGATAGGGGGACAGACCCCCCTCCTTTCCCGCAGATGGGGAGAAGCAAACCGGAATTTTAGTGGACAATTACCCTATCGTGGTTATTTTTGGGACCGAAAAGGGGGAGCG
The DNA here is from genome assembly GCA_017140195.1 of Eumaeus atala. Lineage (NCBI taxonomy): Eukaryota > Metazoa > Arthropoda > Insecta > Lepidoptera > Lycaenidae > Eumaeus > Eumaeus atala. The sequence goes on from JAFELO010000879.1 coordinate 212,178, forward strand.
GTCCCCCTCCCCACGCTAGTGGGACGGCGCGCGCACGATGCCGTTTAATGTTACACTTGCGAGTTTACATCACTTCTGCAATAAATAGTACGCGATACTCTGTGTGCCTTAAGTTTAGATATAAGGGCAGTGACGCAGTTAGGGAGGATGAGTTTATTATATGCTTAGTCATACTGTCCACAAATACTGTCTCGTATGTCTCAGGCCGTCCACGGGGCTTGTCCTGCAAGTCGAAATTTACAGAACGAAAACGTTAGAACCGAACAATTAGAAACGAACAGTGTTTTCATTTGCAACATGACCGTCATACACATCATTCACCCTTTAAGTCGTTTCCGCAGCACTAGTGCCACGGCGGAACTCGTAAATAATGCGATATTTTAAGTTTTCCATTTTGTAAAATGTGCAAACAGAAAAAAAACAGAAGAAATAAAAACGAACGAATGACGGCCATCGGAGCAAAAATACATGAGTAAATAGCTGTACAAATTTGAATGTAGAATTCCTTACCAAAAAGGAGAAATTTGTTATTAAATTGGCCAATACGAAAAACGCCAATTTCATTTGTAAGGACCTAACATATATGTCCCCTCCTACAGCCTGAAAGGCTCAACGCAGGAGGTGTCGTGAGGTGCACCATGATGACACCAATGCAAGGAGACAACAATAAAAAAGGGAGAAAAAAATTAGAGGTAGTGCCATGCTACATTGTAACGGACTTGGGTTCGACCGGGGATGTACCTCTCGCTCACATGACACCGCGGTAAAGTGATCGGCTACTCTGTCGCGCTTCGTGCGGTTTGCGAGTAGACAGAGGCCCATTGGAGGGGAGGAGGGAAGGAGGGCAACGCCTCAGCGTCGTAACAATAATGCGGATGTCCATAGGCAACGATCGTTTAAAACAATCTATCGGAGACCGGAGGCAATGTGATTGAATTAAATAAAAATTTCATAAACTAAAAAACACATATTTATTTAAATATGATATAATGTACATTTTTATCTATTGTATATTTTGCTACGATTGTAATAATATACATAATTTATGGAATACACCGCAGAATCCGCTTTACCGATTTTTACCAAATTTTATATGCATGTATACTTTACTATACGTAGCCAGATCAAATCGGTGGTCGACATCCGTAGCCCGGAGATTCTTAGCACCCCTTGCTCCACCGTGGCCGTGACTAGTGGAACTACAGGGAACTGGGGGCCGAATGCTATTGCTTTAGTGTATTTTAGGTATAAGGATTGGCAATCGCAGATTAGGTTTCGCAGAGTGTTCAACCAATGCGTTCACCCCATGATGACCTACGGGACCGAAACATGGCCTCTTAATTTAGGACTGGTCTGTTTGCGGTAGCTCAACGGGCTGTTCAACGTGCTATGTTGAGTGTTTCTCTGTCCGACAGAATTCGTAACGAAGTCATAAGGCGGACAAATAAAGCGTCCGATGTCACGCGACGATTAGGCTCGCTGAGATGGCAATGGGCTGGTCACACACTCAGAAGAACAGATGGCAGATGGACCAGTAAGGTTCTGGAGTGGAGGCGGCGTTTAGGAAAACGAAGTGTTGGTCGTCCGTTCACCAGGTGGGAAGACAGTCTCCGTGCAGTAGCCGGTCCGGGATGGATGCGAGTAGCAGGAGATCGGCCGATCTTGGTGAGGTGCCCCGGAACAACAGTGATCAGGGCACCTCGACGGCTAGTCAGCCCCCTAAGGGACCAACTCTACCTCCACAGATGGGGTTGCCCAGCACCACAGGACAACCCCACCGACTTTGGGACAGTGCAATGGGGTGAGGTTCTCATCTTCGCCCCTTGCCCCGTGCGCAAAAGCGCCACCTCCTGTTGCTCTTAGGTCCCCTCCTCTTATAAAAGGGGTACCGACGTACCGACAGTGATTCCTCCTCCTGATCATTAAGCCCCCTCTTCTTATAAGAGGGGTGCAAAGGTCTCCCTCGGTTCACTTGGAATCGCCTGATTCACCCTAGGCTACCTTAGTAGCGTCAAGCCTTGTCAAGGAGAGAGGGACCATGGTAAGCCCCACCGCAACGACAAGGCTTGAACCATGGTCCCTCTCTCCTTCAACACAAAGTGGTAAGGAACTTTTATAGTTTAGTTTTTTTGTATCTCGCCAAATTTTGATAAAATTACCGTTATGCTTATGTTTTGCTATTAAATCCATACTAATTTGTTCTTTGTTTTGCTGTACACTTTTTAAGAGTATTTTCAGAAACCCGTTCAATGTTCATCACAGAATTGTATTAAATTGTAACTATTTGTATTAAAATCATAATAAAATTCTTATGCTCTAAAAGGTTACAGTTTAAACTATCACAGTAAAAAATAAAATAGTTTTGTCCCTTCATAATGTACAATTTTGAATTACTATATATATATATATACGTCTTGCTACGTCATTTACATATAACAGGAACACATCACAAATTAAACACAATTATAACATCAAATAAAACACACAATACAATTAGTGACCATGAAAATGATATAAATAATACTATTGAATATTTAATTAAATAGCTTAATATCAATAATCTTATAATTAATTTAAATAAATCAAAATACATACAATTTAATCGGGGAAATTGTAATAATAATAAAGCGAAACTTAATATTTTAAAACTACAAGAGGTGACTCATACAAAATTCTTGGGGATGACTATAGATGGAAACTTTAATTGGAAATTACATTTAGATGAAATGTCCACTAAGATGAATAAGTTCACATCTGCGCTTAAGAAATTAAAAACAATTACAAATACAGAAACGACTATTATATTTTACCGTGCTTATGTCGAGTCTCACCTATGTTATAGATTAATGTCATGGGACAACTGCACCGACCCTAACAGAGTATTTATTGCTCAGAAGAAGTGCATAAGAGCGATATGTGGGCTTAGACCAGATGAATCTTGTAGACCAATATTTAAGCAACTTGGCTTATTACCGCTACCGTCGCTTTATTTCCTTGAATCAACTATGTTTGTATATAGGCACCTAACATAACAAATACCTATTCACATCGACCGAAGAAGTGAATTCTCGTATCCGACGAGACTCATATAAGCTTGTAGTCAACGATTTTTTTTTAGTGACGAAGGGGAATGCATTTACGCATGATACCTGGGAGCCCCCCCGACTGTATGTTGGACTCGGCAATTGGGAAGCAATACCAACTAAACCCCTACGGGAGCCTTCCGCCGCTAGTAATGGGGGGTCACGGATCTGCAGGCAACAGTACCCCTCCAGCGAAAGGCTAGCCTCGGCGAAAGGGCTAGACTTCACCAACTCGGGACGGTCCGGCTACACTATGGGACCCACGACGCCGTATCCTGATGAAGTGGAACGGTTCCCATCCCGGCCCGACACGGAACACAGGGGTACTACTGTAGGCGCTGCAGATAGCGCCTCCTTTGTATGCCCATTCTTCGTCGGCGGGAGGAGGCCGCGTCGACAGCCTCCTCTCTCACCCGCTCATCGGCTTCCTTCTGGGACATGACGGTCTCGCAGACGGAAGCCACCGCCTGGCAGAACTCGTCGCTGCCGAGCATCGTGACGATGATGTTCGACTTTGGCAAGTCCCTCCGACAGCTGATGTCAGATCGTGACGCAGCGCCGCCCATCTCGGGCACACCTCGTGACGAGTCTTCGGCTTCCTGTGGGCCGTCCGACACAGATACTCGCCGAAGTAACCATGCCCGGTGAGCACCTGCGTCAGACGGAAGGCGAGGGGTCTGCGCCTACGGCGCATCCACCGCTTGAGAACCGGGCGCAAGGCAGCCGTTATCGCTGTGCCGTACGGCTGCCGTGCCAGGTCCTCCCCCACCTCTGCATTAACGCCACATGCCTTAACCGGCGGACTCGCAGGATCTCGTCATGCGCGGGGTTCAAGCCGAGAGCACTCCTATCCTATCCGAGACATAGGAGTAGCTCTCGGCAAGAACCTCCGTCACGAGTTCCCATAGGGGGTCGCCGGCCACGGCCGTGGCTGCAGCCCACGAAACCGTACGGCACCCCCGGATCGACCTCACTGTGGCGACCCTCTGCGCGGAGCGCAGAAGGACCTTCTTTCTCCCAGCACCCAAAGAAGCTAAAATTGACAATGTTTAAGCATAAATTGTATTGGTGGGTTCTTATAAACAACTATTACAATGTCAAAGACATATGTAACATACAACTCTAAATTACGTAAGTAATGTTTAGTAGATACTAGCTTTGAGATATTGTCTTTGCTGTTTGTTAACATAACAAGTTATTTCTGCATGCTGTTGTTGTGTGGCAACTATACGTGATCTCTATAAAATTTTAACATCCTCTCGCTCACATGACACCACAGTAAAGTGATCAGCTACTCTGTCGCACTTCGTATGGTTTGCGAGTAGCCGGAGGCCCATATGTGTGGGATTAATTTACTCAGATTAAAACACAGGTCTTCACAAGAAAACTTCATTTAAATAGCACGCACGTTACACAGTCCTACCGCCATATTGCCTTTCTATCTGCCATCCCTCTCTCTCTCTCTCAAACATCCTTTCCTTTCATATTATTGCGTAACGTTTCCCACATATTTATATATTTTCCCAATAAGAATAAACTGTGTGCACTTTTTTATATTTGGAAGTTAGCTAACATAATACCCATTCATCGGGAATCGGGATCGACATCTTCCTCATCAGCAGTATGACTTTATAGGTCGTTCTACTACCACTTACACACCACCTTGCTGTATTTACTAACGATGTACTATCAGCCATGGAGGATGGACATCATGTAGATGTCATCTATATCGACTTAGCCAAAGAATTTCATCGCGTCGATCATTTGATACTTCTGAGAAAGCTATATGACTAGGGATTCGTGGAAATTTATTCTGTTGGATGGAGTAGTATGTCCGGAATAGTTCCCAAAGAGTAGTCGTCGCCGAACATCGCTCTAATACCATACGCTACCGTTCTGGAGTTCCACAGGGCTCACATCCTAGGACCTTTGCTTTACTGCGCCTATTCATATGATATTTCTAAGTTATTACAATTTTCAAAACTTTCAATGTACGCAGATGACACAAAAATTTATGAGTGTATTAAAAAAGAAAACGATGCATATAAGTTATAAAGTAACCTGGATGCGCCCTGTTTATATTATGCAGATAATTTCATAGGGGTAAATAAATCTAAATGTAAGCGTATAATACTCACCCGTAAAAGGAATATAAAAAATGAAGTAACATATTAACTGTGAAGCACTCCAAACAATTAAGTCTATACGCGATCTCGGTGTTATTTTTGATGACAAAATACTTATGTCTGATCATGCGTGCGTGCTCAATCGCGTAACGAGCTTATAAAAATCTTGAATTCATTTTAAGATTCTCTAAACAATTTTCTGATCCATCTTGTATTAAAATATTGTACTTCTAACATAAGCGTTACTACGCTATATCCTTGAATATTGTTGCACCATTTGGAATCCAAATTATGTTATTTGTAATCGACAGATTGAAGAAATCCAATCAAAATTTATAAAAACTTTAAATTACCGGGATAATTTTTATTCAAAAAGCTACAAAAATTCGTGTCAGTGTCGCCCTGAGCACTGCACAAAGATACGTATGTGTTATAAGTTAAGACTAACCCCTTGTTTATGCTAAGTAACGTCTGTACTCAATACTTAAATGTAATTTTGCGTTTCTAAAAATGTGAATCTTTCATTGGCAAAAGGTACTGTAATGTGATTATTATCTTTTATAACAATGTCAAGTGCTGTTGGTTATGTAATAAATAAAAATAAAAATTCTGAGATGGTTTTGACTAAGAACGATTTTAACATTATCATCACTCACGTCCATGAGTCTGTAACACGATTTGGAAATAAATTTACTTGAACTCCTCAGGAACGAGTCAACAGAATTTTATTAAATTTTCTATACGTCTAGATCGAGACATACGCACATGCGTAATATTATATATTATAACTGTATTGTGAAAGTAAACGTGACTAACAAACGTAAAATACGTAAAAAACGTGAGGCAGGTATGTGAGTACGTCTATTGCTACGTATGACATCTGCTACGCCAGCGTATCAATATTGTGTTCACAAAGTGTGACCCAAAATGCATCAGACAGACCAAGAAATACGCAGAAATGGAATCCACTCGCATTGTTATTACCATAAGACATAGTGTCGTACGAAGCGGGAAACAATTGCTATGAGGATAAAGTTGAAAATAATATGACACTGAATCTGCTCTTTGCAAAACGGCGTGATTCGAGCCGAGAGAACGAGGTAAAAGAAAAGATTATTTTCCGAAATTTCCTTAATAACATTGAAACTAATATACAAACTAGCCCCCCCCCCCCCCATCCAAGTGATTATGTTCTGTTAAACAGTTTTAATTAGGTATGGAAAAGCACAAATCGCGCTCAGTACGTAAACTCAAGGAATACAGTTTTAGTTAAAACAAAATACATTATGACGAACTTTACATAAACTGTCTCACTTTAATTGCAGTACGTTGACAACCCTAAACGCCCTCGCCCTTACGTCACTAATTTTAAGTTTTTTTTTCTTGTGAATTATCATTCCATCTGAATGTTTTCTATAAAATTAACTCTTCAGATTTCTTGCAATCCTAGAATATTTACGCATAAATATTCGGTAATTAGTATATAAGAGCACCAGCCTCATACACCGTAATAGTCTCCATGTGGAGAAGATAGTTAAAAACCATTTCACTTAAGGTAAAATGCTGGTTGTCTTAGTGCTTGCGCTGGCTGCCGGCGAGCTACTCGCAGCAAGCGACCCTCCGTGTTCGCAAGTTAAAGCTGTCGAGAGCTTTGATATGGATGCTGTAAGTTTTTAGTAGTAAGATGCAGCCGAATTGGGCCGGCACGTCCGGGGAGGTTACTCTCGTTCACATGATTACATTAGTAAAATGACAGCTATGATTTCGCGTTTCGTGCGGGTTGCGAGTAGCCGATGACCCATTGGAGAGGCGGAAGAAAGGAGGACGACGCATCTGCATGGCGTCGGTAGTCGTTGAAAAGCCTCCGATGTGCACACCTATAAATAAAAATAAATTAAAAATACATGGGCCCATATGGTCAGATGCGGTGAAGGCCGGCAACGCTATGCGGGTGTTAATGGGCGACCATAGTCACCTCATGACTCCAACTGATTTCTCCTCCTATATATAGATTTTAAGTGTATTTCATTTTAATACACGGCCACATATTTGTAACTGTGTGTGTGTGTGTGTGTTCCCTACAGTAAAAGGGGAATAAAGAACTTATACAAACGTTTACGTCCTGTTAGATGGTTTTAATGGAAAGTCTTTTTAAAAAATAAATTTTACTACTGCTAGGAACAAATAGTAAAATATTATAATTAACTTATTACAAATGGATATAGAAATTGTACGCGACTGTCAGGTCTGATGTATGGATAGAGACTGAGCTGCCGGGATAAGAGTAATGCTCAGGTTCCGAGAGTGTAATGCTGATGGGCCATAATCAGGCGTATTCAGCATTAAAGCCTCCGACCTCTGGACATAACACCTCCCCCTTTTAGAGAAGACTTGGGGTAGTACAAGTCTTCAGCTAGAGGCGGCTCCTGGTGGGAGCACCAGAGTTCGTCTCCGTCTCGGCCTAGTTCTATTTCAGTTGTGTCGATAGTGTTCTGAAGTGAATTTACTGGTGCTGGTGTGCGATTGTCATTGGCCCAGAATTGACGGTTGCGTTTACACAAATATCTTATTAATTTATAAAATGAATATAAACTTAGTGATATACATATTATAATAAAACTTATAGAATAATGTGTTCCCGATTGACTGAAATCTTCTTGATTAACTTCTATGGTTCTCAGCCGGTCCAGTAGTGAAGCCACTGCGGCTTTATCGGCTTCAATTTCATCTAGATTGGTGATATTTTCAAAACTAATCGGAAATACACTATTATACTTAACACTGTTCATGCTACCTAAACCATGCATATTATATATTTCGTTTGACAAATTAAAAACGGGTAAGTAACTGATTGGGGAACTTACGTTAATTACATTATTTTTCGGCATCAGTACGACCGTCTTACAGTAACCGATACGATGGTCGGGGATGACGATTATTCCCGTGCCTGCTACAGTGGTCTCATATAATTCTGAACTCTCACAGTCGATTCTGATTTTGGATGGTTCGGATTGGACGTAGATCCACCTATTGTTTGTGATGGGGTTGATGATGTCTATCTTCCCCGTGGTTGTTCTAACCTTACACTGATACGGCAAACTAGTTAGAGCCTTGGTTAATAGCTCGCTCTCACATGTCGAGCGCGCTGCTGTTAGGTACACATTGTCTATATTACACAGATATTGATTGGAGTTCACTGATACACAGGGTTGAATACTGTCTATTGTACAATACTGGGACTGGTCCTTTGTCATTGCTCTGTATTTATTACTCGGTATTATTAGGCTAAATGTGTCGGGTTGATCATTATTGTATGGGGTAGGCAGGGCGATATTATGAAATAACATATATTTCTTAACACTAATTAATGGTATTTGTAATATAAAAACTATTCTATAATTACTATAATAACATACTATATTAGATACATTTAAATATGAGTGTATAGAGTCTAAATTTAGAGCAACAGGCAGCTCGAAGTCGCTGGGCAAGTGTCTGTAGTTATCAGCGAGCTCGCGATATAGCTGACGCGGCGTAATTATAACCGGGTGCAATACATTGACGCTACTGAATAGTATTGCATTGGTCACATCTTGTATTTGAAATGAAAGAATAAGTAGGGTTGCCTCAAGCGAGTTAAGTATTTCATTTACGGTTGCCAAAATT
>JAFELO010000881.1:0-45703 GCA_017140195.1 Eumaeus atala
GATTATAAACGAACATGTTACACATATCAACATTCACGTGTGGGGCGGTATTCGGTCTCACAACTATTGGCACATGCACATATCATATCACAAGTTGATGCACGCGGCGAGACCGAGACCTATCGCGTTCCTAAGGGACGGCTAAGGACGTCCTGTTCAGGACATATCCAGAATTGGACATTTCTGGTTGATGACAACTCAGAAAACAAAGACAAATTATTAATTTGATTCTTAACTTAATTCAACATTTATTGCGTCAAAGAGGGGCCAACCCGGTCCCTCTTTCGACTCCAAGCTTAGTCTCGTCGCCAGACGTGCACTCATAGCATTCCAACTGTATTCGGCTTTTGCTTCGCTTCCACAGCATAAATTGAGGTCCGAAAAGAAAAAAACGTAGGACACATGTGCAGATTAAATTGTACCAGTCGTGACTCGTAACAGACGTGTGTAGACGCCATAAATGTAGATTGGCAGTGTTACACAGGATTATGTCGATAGCTTCACAGGGATAATGGGTATTTAAACAAATTTATCGACATACAGGCTTACAGATTGGCGGTTATATATTTATCTGGGAATCCAATACCTGTATGAATATATTTATCCTGTTGTGTAATAATATAATAAAGTCGTGTTTGCCGAATTTCGGCTACGGTGCCCATGTCTTTTGAGATTAGCCAACCGCGCAGGACATGTTATAGTGCACAAGTGTGTGCGCAGGCACAAGTGCACTCCCTGTTCCCTCATTCTCATGATGGGACACGACCGGAGAGAAATCAGGTGCTGGACCGACGGCCTAACGTGCTCTAAAAAGGAGGTGTAACACCGCCATGCCTGACTGCGAACTGTTATAAGAAATTGAAAAATCGCAATTGGGCCCGACCTGGAATTCGAATCCAGATCCTCACGTCTGTGACAAAAAACTTAGTAGTCAAATTTACGAAAAATAGCGGCTAAGATCTATAAACATCACATCTTATATCATCATCAATTTAATATAAAGGAATCGGATCATATACATAGGAGTGTTTCGGAGACCCCAAAGGGGGGGGGGGGGTTGCTCTTGGGACAACATATATATATATATATATATACATATATATATATATATATATATATATATATACTGCTGCTTATTTATTTATTATTTTAAAAAATCAATTACCAGATAAGTACGAGCCAAACTAGCGCGTCAAGGGTTATTTTATGAAATTATTCTCTAAAAACGTCAAGAATGACGTTTGCTCTTAATTTTTTTGTTAAAGCGGCAACAGAAATATTCGCACTGTCCAACCGTTATTTAAAAGTCTCTTCTGTTGTATACGGAGGGAGAGGAGGACGAGCTGTCGGAGCCTTTTGAGGGCTTCTACACAATAATATAGGCATCCGTAATATAGGCATCCGTATAATCATGTAAATAGTAACTACGTTGTCCTCCTGTCCTCCAAAGGGCCATCGGCTACTCACAAACCGCAGGAAACGTAACACCGTAGCTATCACTTTTACACTGTCTAATGTGAGCGAGGGGTACATCGCCAGTTCTCCTTACCTCTTACTCAAAATCAAGGAAGTCGTGTCATTTAAAGACTTTTTTCTAAATGTTGAAACGTGAATGTAAAATGCCTATTTTAGCACTTGTGTCCCAACACAAAACGATTTATTAGTTAATGTTTCCGTGACTTTCTCTTAATTTCATTTTATTTTTTGCGATGTCAATTTTGATTTCCGATAGCGCAATAGCGTTAAGCATTTGTTTTAGATTTCCTTGTAAGAACAATCTAAAACAACCTACTTATTTGTCAATATTTTAGCAGTAGAATTTGTAAAATGGCGCAAATCCTAGGCCTAATAATAATTAAGACAAAGAGCTGATACTTTTTATTTAGCTATATTATATTAATATACAATTATATAAATATTATTTGATTTTAGGATTTGTTTGTATAGTTCGTTATATAAAATTATATAACTATACATATAAAACGAAGTTACGTGTTTAATTATAAATCAAATACTTATTTGAAAGATAAAAGTGCATAAAAACGTGAGAAATTCGGAGATTATAAAAGATATGAAAGCAATTATTTAATTTATTCAAAATATTTTCATAACTTAATAAAAGTACACTTTTTCAAATAATAGGATTTTTAGTTAAAAAAGTACAGGCTGTGTTGTTTTGAGAAGCAAATTGCGCAAAATCCCATCTTAGTTAAAAAAAACCTTTAAACTTCTACCTAAACTTGTAGCTTCTGAGATTTCGTGATAAGTGAGGGAGTGTGTGAGTGAGTGAATGAGGGAGTGAGAGAGGGAGTGTGAGAGAGAGAGAGAGAGAGAGAGAGAGAGAGAGACATCCTTCACTTCTATGTTTAATACATATTTAGATTAAATACTTGAATAAGTCGTGCATTTTGGAATTTCTTTATTTTCTAGTCTCGGCAGTCATACGGTTTAATTTTTTAAGTAAAATTTGCGTGAATGCGTGATGAAACCGTTACGTAAACCGGGCAAGCGGAATTTGAGAGTAGATTTAAGTTACTGGAGGTAGAGAGATTAAGTTTCGTATATAAGGGCGAGGAGAGGAGAGAGGTGCATGAAATAAAGTTAAGATAGTGGGGATAGCGTTTTACTTTAGTTGTGGGGTGTAAAACAAACGCATTGTGCAATGTAATGTTAAGTTTGTTAGCAAATTATTTATGCCCGGCATACAAGTGATAAGGTATATCTATCCCAAAACCAGGACTATGTGATATACAAATAATTAATCTAAGGCTAATCATTATGTTGCAGCTATATATCTATTTACAAATATTGTATAGGTATCTAGATACTATATTTGTAAATATTTCCACTAGAGTTTTATGATTAGATTAGTTTGTTAAAATAATAATACACTCTATTGGAGAAAGTGGGTTATCACAGATAGATCAAGTAAGTCTTCAATATTCAGCTATAATTTATTTGAAAAATGGCAACTATCGCGTGCTATAGAGACGTATGTATACAAAGCCCATAATAATAACGGTCCTCTATTCTTCGCAACATATTTGGATAATTGTGTGCTAATCCTAATCGCAATGTTATTGTTTGGAAGTGATCGTTGGGTATGTCAGAATGTGCATGAAAATGTAATAAACGCGGATGAGATGAGGTCGTTGCAGCAATATGTGACGTAACTCCCAAGAACGCCCAAGAACATCCACATAATTACCCGCCTTCCCCCCCCCCCCAATGGGCCACCAGCTATTCACAAACCGCACGAAACGCGACACTGAAGTTGTAATTTTACGGCGGTATCATGTGAGCGAGAGATACCTCCCCGGTCGTGCGCTCCAATTCTATTAAATATATCGTGTCATGCACCATGCATGGCACTACATCCTCCTACGCAGCATGGCACTACCTCTTCCTAAAATCAATGTCATACTTCATCAAAGAAAGTAAAATAAAAGAGTTCTCTCAGAAAATTAATCCTGTTGGCATAGTCATTGTGTAACATTTCAAGGTGACCGCTTATCTCCCGCCTTTTCTGAATGATTTCACCTGAAATTTACAATGAGGTCACAAGGATTAGTATTTCTCAGCTGCGTCTGCGGATGACAAATGTTACGTTTGGAATTAAATAGCTCAAGTAATATACATTCAAGAATAGGTTTATGAGTATTACCAGGAAAGAGCTAAATCTGTTTTTATAACGCAGTCTCTAGATACAAAACTTATATGATGTTAATGGTGCAAGCCGATTTTTGGCACAATATTTTGAGAGTCCTTCCACAATTGACGACAAATTCTCGTAACCAAACATACAGTCGAATTATAAACCTCCTCCATTTTTTAAGTCGGTTAGAAAAGGTTTCATTGCTTTGGCGCCAGATGATGTATTGAGTGACTTAGGAAAGCGTGGTAAAAAACCTTTAGTGAGAAATTATTCATTTCGTAAGTTTCGAAATTCCAAAAAAATCTGTCGAATAAAAGCGAAGTTTCGCGACCGGTGTTTTAAATATCGGATCTATGTACGTTTAGATAAACCTCTACGTTACACAAAATTTAGGCATATTTTATTATAGTAGGCATAATGTGGGAGCAATCGGGCAGTCGAATTCTTTTGATATATTCTTAGTCTGGCCATAATTACTGGTGATAAGGCTCGGTCCACGCAGTTTTGGTTGAAAGAGAACGTCTCGGCCGTCGTCTAGTCCTGATCTGAATTCACTGGAATATGATTTTTGGGCAGTTTTAGAGAGTACAGCTTGCCCTAAGCGCCATGACACTTTGGAGTCCCTAAAGCAATGCATACACGGATGTGGAGAACTTCCCCATGGAAAGTAAGTGCGACTACTGATTATTATGTATTGCAGCTAATGGAGGCCACTTCGAATAGGCGTTTTAAATTTTCTATTGTTTAATTTAAATTTGTGTGTTAAATTAACACAGTGTAAAAGTAATAAATGTTATTTGCAATTAAAAAATATCATTTTTCTTTGTTATAATATTTACGGCAAAGCGACGCAGACGTGTTGCTATTCTTCTTTCCTGCCCTCACCGAACACTAGAAGGGAGGTCGTGGTGCCACATAGCGGCGGTATCACGTAAGCGAGAAGTACTTTTTCGGTGGTCCCGGCCAAATTAGGCTGCTATGTATTATGACATCACCTCGTACAAAAAAAAATCCATTGTTGAAAATATCACTATCAACTTAAAAATATTTTAGCTCCGTATATGGGAACAGGCGTAAATACGTAAGATTTTAAAACTAAATAGAATAACTATGTGCATATGTAGACTGAGGTTCTTTTTTATGTACTTTGTTTTAATATTTAATTCTTCTGGTGTTGTTTTTTAATAATTGTGCTGCTTGTGATTGCAAATAAAGTTTTATCTGCCTATCCACTAAATCAGTGTCTACCATTTTACGTTGGATGTGCAGCACACATAGATGTTTCACGTTACAGATTGTAAACTCTTCAATCGATCTTTACAAGCACGCTCGTAAAATTAATTAGTGATCGATCAAGGAACCGAAATTCAATTAAAAAAGTTTTGGTAAAAAATAACAAAAGTCAAATAATTATATTTGACAGTTAGCAATTTCAAAATATGTCTTACACAAGTGAATGTGCGTACCGTGGTGTACTTATCGTTTTATTTCAATAAAATTATTGCATATTATATTAAAGTATTAACTTTCTGTAAATGTTCACCATATAATCCTTATCTGTACCAAACATTCCTCCATTCACACAACTCTTTAAAAAAATTGGGTTGTTTTTTTCCCGTGCTACATTGATAACATAGATATAAATATGTACGATGATTTCAGCATACTTCAATTTTAATGGAATTGGGACGATACTTTGTTGAAGGATACCGAAGAAAAGAAGACGATGCCGCGGAACGAGGACGCGCTGGACACAGCGCTGGGACATATCGGAGAGTTCGGACGCTATCAGAAGCTGATGTTTCTAGGGATGGCGCCGTTCGGCCTATTCTTCGCATTCGTATATTTTGTGCAGATGTTTGTGACCCCAACGCCACAGAGACACTGGTGTAAGGTGCCCGAGTTGAGCCACCTGGATCTACCAACGAGGTGTGTACGCTCAGTAGTCTACTACTATAATATTAACTTTACTCTAGCAATGAACACACCGTCATATTGGATATTTAGTTTTTACGTCATATAATACACCTTAGTAAGTTTTTATGCCAAATGACGAAATTTGGCATAAAAACTGACAAAAACCTGATAACAAGGTTATAACATGACGAACAAAAATCAGATTTGGAAATAGTAAAGTAAACACATACTCGTCCCTAGTGTTCTTGTTATCTTATCTTGCTTGGCTAAGCCGAATTAAGCAGTAAGAAAAGAACCGACAAGAAAATCTCCATCCTCGTACGTTCTAATATGTATAGTAAGAAATGTTCAACTCAACAATTAACTAAGACCTTAGCAAACAATTTTTTTTGCAATGGCTTAGTTTTATAAAATAAAAATTACACAGTAAAGTAACGTAAATTGCTGTACAAAGTGATTATCTATCGAAATTAAATCTATTCGAACGGCCAGGATTTCGTTACGCGCATCCTAATCGAACCCAGGCAGCCTCATCATTTTTTATTAGTAAGAGGTAGAGCCATGCTTTATTGCAACGTAACTGGGCCAGCACCATCGGGCAGGTGCTTCTGGCTCACATGATACCTATGCTGACGCGTTTGGAGATGCTTGTGAGTAACCGGTGGCCTATCGGAGGAGAGAAGGAAAGAAGGGCAACGCATCTGCATAACAAGCAATAAAGGATGTCCATGAGCGTCGTTAACCGTCAACGTGTACTTTAAAAGTCTGTATGTCAAATGCATAGTGTAATAACATTAACTTGATTGGCAGACGGAACCTCACAACCCCAACTAACGGCGATGACTGGGACCGATGTGTGATGTATGACGCCAACTGGACCGAGGTGCTGCAGAACCTCGCCGTACCACCAGGTACTCCCACCGTACCTTGCAAATATGGCTGGGAGTTCGAACTGAGCGACATTCCTTATGAGACTGTTGTTAGTGAGGTGAGTTGTTTTCGAGTTAATTGTTACTAATACGCGGTGAGGGAATGACTACTGACGACATTGCTAGCGGAACAAAGTTGTGGGTAGAGTGAGATGATAATAACGGAAGTGGAACGACGGCGCGGGATCGATTACTATGCGCAAGTGTGCAATGTGTCCATGACACTACGTTCTTCTATGCAACGGAATCCGGCCGGCAGGACCGGGGAGGTACCTCTCTATCTCATGATACAGGCATAAAGTTACGTCTTCGATGTCACGTTCCGTGCGGCTAATGAGTAGCCGGTGGACCCATTGGGGGAGGTCAGAAGGAGGGCAAAGCATCGGCGTAGTAATTATGACGACGATCGTGTGCGTCGGTTGTACAAAAACGGCTTCATTTGCACGTTTACTAGATATAAGGGAAAAAATCCCCCAATACTACAAGAAAAAAAAACAAAAGTGCTACTGTGGTGTATGAGTAGTTTAAGATTAATCTTTTCAGAGGGGCTGGGTCTGCGGGAACGCCAGTTACGTACCGACATCTCAAGCCGTTTTCTTCGCGGGGTCGCTGGTCGGGGGCATCTTCTTCGGCTGGTTGGCTGATCGTTTTGGAAGGGTCCCAGCCCTAGTTGGTAAGTCCGGCACGATCTGTGGTACGTATCTGCCGCTCAAATGTGGTAGTCACTAAGAGATCCCAGACTACTAATTTAATGTCGCCAGTGCAGACTGTGGCATTCTCCTTGGCTCCTCTTGTTTAATCAACTTCTTACTCCATGTGTATGTTTGTATACGTATATCTCGTAACTTGTAGATCAGCTTTGGTCATATTAAAAAAAAACGTGTTTTGTAGTCGGTCAAATTTTTTGTCGAATATTAGCAAATTGTGTTACATATATTAGTACCTTGAGAAATATGTACACTAACCTCCCTCAGGAATCGGAGATCTCTATGGATATCCATAGGTAAAAAATGCATCAAAGTCCGTTCGATTAATTTTGAGAAATCGATCACCTACAGACATACAGATATTGAAGACTTTGTTTTATAATAATATGTGTAGATATTCATAACTGATATGCTCATTATTGATATTCATTTATTCCAGGCTCCATAACAATGGCGCTGATCGGTGGCGTCGCCACTATCTACACCACGGACATCTGGGACTTCGCCTTCGCTCGCTTTCTGACAGGAACCGCGTATGACAGCTGTTTCATGACCATTTATATATTAGGTACATATCAATACGTTTACTTTATCGAACACTTTCAAAATGATTTTAATTACAGAACAAAACACATTACAGCCATATTACATCATATATATCATATCATAGCCATATTACATATCATAGCCATATTACAAGAATGTGTGTGTGTGTGTGGGTGTGTTTATACAATTATTTCATTTATATTTAACAAGCTCAAATAATTATTAGGGTTGTAATTCATGGCATTCTTTTATAGTATAGGGGGACAAGCGAGCGATCGGAGCCTTTCAACGTCAACATCGGCATAATTATGCCACTGCGTTGCCCTCCTTTCCACCCAATGGGCCACCGCCTACTCACAAACTGCACGAAACGCGACACCGGAGGTGTCACTTTACGGCAGTAACAAGTGAGCGAGAGATACCTCCCCGGTCGTGCTGGCCCAATTCCGTTCCATAGGAGGATGTAGTGTCATGCACCATGCATGGCCCTACCTCCTCCTATGCAGCATGGTACTACTAAATACAGAAAATCCGGTGTCTATCTCATTACGGAGTCTGTGAAGACGTGCGTGGCTGTTTGTGTGTGTTTATAAAATATAATATGAAAGTCGAAGCTTTTGCTTCGATTAGATATTCTTGCAGCTAAAACATCTTCACACAACTACAATTCTAAATTCGACCAATTCTAAAAACGCCTATTATTAGTACTCGTATGGGCTGTTGTATTTGCACCAGTTATGTTTTTGATGAGACAATATTGAACGACTTAATGTGTGGCCATTTGAAATTTCAGTCCTTGAATACGTGGGCCCGAGTTACCGTACGTGGGTGGCGAACATGTCTTTTGCTATATACTTCGGCACCGGCTGCATCCTGCTGCCGTGGCTGGCGCTGTGGCTGGGCGACTGGCGCAAGCTGCTGTGGGCGACGTCGCTGCCCATGCTCACCGTGCTCGCCGTGCCCTCCACTGTCCCGGAGAGCGCTAGGTACGCTTGTCCATACTACGTCATCACTATAATCATCGCCAAGCTTTATCGGGCCGTGGAAATTGAACGAAAACTCCTTGAACGAGGATCACGACCACACCTCACAGGTACAGTCGTAACTTTAAATTTATGGACACGAGATAATCGAAATGTGAATTTTCAAAATATTCCGATTTATATCATGGCGCCTTGGTTATACGCAGTCATGGTTATAGCTGCGGACCGTGACGTCTCTGATCAGAGGCCTGGATCGGACCAACGAGTTTTGTTAGCATTTCTCAATTTCAAATGACTAATCTGAAGTTACGAAGTGGCCGTGTTACACCCCGTGTTTCTAAAAGTTTCGGGCCTTTGGTTCCGCACCAAATTTCTCTCCGGTCGTGTTTGGCTGCTAGCCCGACGGAATAGGGGGATAAAGGAATAGTATGAGCAGCATACACAAACTGCTTCTCAATATTTTTGTCACTAAATTTAATCACCGTTTGCAGACACTAGCTCTGGACAGGAAAAAAACAGAGATAGACGCTCCGTGGAATTTGAACATAGAAAAGTTTATAAATTCTTAACACGACAAACAACTACTAAAGTACACGCTTTTAAGTATTAAGTAATGCAATCTCGAGGTATCTTGATGCTTAGTACCTTCCAATTCGGTGGCTAAACTATAACGATTACAGTGGTAGGGTGACCACTTCCGGGCGGCGCTGCGTCACGATCTGACATCAGCTGTCGGAGGGGACTTGTCAAAGTCGAGCATCATCGAGGCGATGCTCAGCAGCGACGAGTCTTACCAGGCGATGGCTTCCTTCTGCGAGACGGTCATGTCCCAGAAGGAAGCCAACGAGCGGGTGAGAGAGGAGGCTGCCGACGCGGCATCCCCCCGCCGACGACGAATAGGGGTACGAAGGAGGTTCTATCTGCAGCGCCTTCAGTAGTGCCCCTGTGTTCCGTATCGGGCCGGGATGGGGACCCGTTCCACTCCATAAAGACACGGCGACGTGGGGACTGTAATAGCGTCGCCGGACAGTCCCCAAAGAGGTGAAGCCTGGCCTTTTCGCCGAGGTCAGCCTGTCGCTGGAGGGGTCCTGTTGCTTGCAGATCCGGGACCCTCCACTAATAGCGGTTGAAGGCTCCCGTAGGGGTTTAGTTGGTATTGCTACCTAATGGCCGAGTCCAACATAGTTCTGGGGGTCTAAACGGGCTCCCAGGTATCATACGTAAATACATTCACCTTCGTCACCAAAAAAAAAAAAGGTGACCACTTCCTATAACGCACGAACGAGACACACCGCACGACAACAACAGGCTAAGTAATATATAGGATCAGATTTATCAGATTTCTGTAAAATATTGGGTTAACATCTACGCTGGCTTAGGCTTAGGTTGTGTATTGTGTTTTTGCGATACAGTCAATGCAGCTGTCGAATCCTGGCATCCTCGATACAAAAGCAACGGAAATGTATCAACATCGCAGTAAAAAATCCGATTTTTCTCTCAGATGGTTAACATCAAGAGGACGCGTCAACAAAGCCGTCAAAATACTCAGGAGATTTGAAAGAATCAACCGCGCGACGATTCCTGATGAAGTTATGGACGAATTTGTAGTGAGTCACTTCATATTTCTTCTAAACTTTCGCTAAGTCGCAAACGCAGCCGGAATGTTTAAGTGCAATAAAGCTGCTGAGATTTTGAATCCATCAAATAACCGTCTCATTATTTTATATAATTTATTACTCCGAGCTTTATAGTCTATGAAAACTCTAATATAGGCAAATATTTGAGGGGCCATTTCATTATGGGACCATTCTTGTGACATCAGATGTATCATAATAAATCCGTCTTCATTCTAGGTTAACAACGTTAAAAAAACACACATACATACAAAACAAATCTTTCAATCGCATAGCGTCTTGAGAATTCCCTAATTTCATATCATATTTACAATTTCACAAGTTAAAGGGGCTGGAAGTGATAATAAAGTATCATATGATGAAGATGTTTTTGTGTACAATACAAAAATACAAAACTAAATAGACAATAAAATATGTAAAAACTCAAATAATAACAAAAAATATTAGTATTGGTAATAAAATATAACGTGAAAAGGTAAAAATTTTAAACTTTAGTAGTAAATCGTTTAATAAATTTAGAGATCTTTTATTTAACTACACCCATACAAAATTGTTGCGTATTGTTGATAACGATTTAAGTCACACTGCATCGTGAGTGAAGTCGTTTATGCGCTGTGGCATGATCCTGTGCAATAAAGAGCTGTTTAGCTCTCGTGCGGCGGGAGTTAAATGTGGGCTCAATGCACGGTGTGCTAAAAATATTATAATGTAAAAATTATTTCACAACTTACACATATTATAATACATGGATGTACATCTTCAGCAGGCATCATCAAATCAAACAAGGAAAACCAAAGAGTCCGTATTGGACCTGATGAAGAGTGGACCTCTGAGGAACCTGGTGTTCCTGTTGATCTTCATGTACATGACCTGTTCCCTGTTGTTCGACGGCCTGGTGCGGATGTCCGAGGGACTTGGCCTGGATTTCTTCATAACCTTCACGCTTACGTCAGCTACCGAGATACCGTCGGTTGGGTTGCTGGCGTTTATCCTAGATAAGTACGTATTACCTGCATTACATTTTACATTCGCTTCGTTTTGTGTAACTCGCATATCTTGTCTATAATGTTGTTTTTTTTTCATACAATATGACGGCCGAGATGTAGGTAACCGTATCGTCTTATGAATCTCGCTTTTTTTAAATATAATTTTGTAACAAAGACTAACGCTCATAGGTCTAGGCAATTTTAAAGGAGATTACAAAAAATATATACCAATTTTTATTACACATTCTGAATCAGATTAGAGTACTCAATATGCCCTGTAATTTTGTAAAGTTTTTCTAAAAAAATAATCTGTATTTATTTTAAACACCAAGTTTTTGAAAATAGGGTTTTGAGCTTCAAAGTCTAATCTCCTAGATTTGTATGTTTTAAGTAAAAGTGATTGAATTGTGTCTAGTACTAGTCTGTCATTCGATATTTTGTCAGGTCTCGGTGCCCACGAGGTGTGGATAGCTCTTTATACTGTGTAGTCTCTAGTACATTACGTAGATACTCTACACCCAGGACTTTAATACTACATATTACTTAGAGCATGTTTCGAATAGTCGTTTTTGGCGCGTTGCTTGCGATTGCTTATATTCGCCATATCCCCAACTACTTGTGTACCTCTGTTTGGTTAACCTGTGCGTAACCACGGTTTAGTCAAACTGAGTGTAATGTATGTTTAGGGTCATTATTACTAGGCAGAAGAATTGTGGTCGGGACGGAATTTACCAAACATCATATTTTTAATGATATATACTACTCAAAACAAAAATAAGGGCCGCTAGTTTACTTACATTTAAGTGCAATTTAGTAAACTGAAAGTAACTGATAAGTAGCATTATATTCATATTACGAACTCTTTGGTGTTTGATCTCTTATATGCCTTTTTTATTTTATGTTTTCGTGTTCCTAATTTGAAAGTATTGGCCATCATTTTAAGAAAAAAATAATTGGATGTTATTCTTGTTTTTCTTTGATTGTCTTCTCAACTTGTTTCGGTTATTTTAGGAAAAAAGTATTACTTTTATTAAAAAAGTATTATTGATAATCTCGCGTTAAACATGCCACCAGTACGTAGGCACATGGATACAGTTACAGCAACCAGTGCCATAACTATGAATCAAGAAGGACGTTCTCAGCGTTACGTGGGTTTGCAGTTGGGTATTTCTCGAAGAGTTGTCCAAAATATATGGAATCGCTTCCAAGACACTGGCAGTGTTGCCAGGAGACCTTCAGGTAGAGTTCGCATAATAACGACTCATGAGGACCGGTACATCCAACTAAGTGCCCGTCGTGATCGTACAGTAACGGCCCGTAAGTTACAACACCACCTACGGCTGACAGCGGGTACCCGTGCCAGTGATCAAAATATACGTTATCGATTGCACGAAGACCAGCAAACGTCAAGACGACGAGTTGTTCGAATACCTCTGAGCAGGGTTCAACGTGCAAACCGATTAAGTTTCTCCTGTCAGTATCTGAAGTGGGGCGAGGTGGTGCCTTTTACAGACGAGTGCAAAGTAAAATTTATTGATGATGATCGGCGTGTTAGAGTGTGGAGACGACGCGGCGGGCGGTTTTCGGAGTCCAGCATTCATTAAGTTGACCGTTTCGGTGGTCCCAACCTAATGGTTTGGGGTGGGATTAGTTTACACGGTAAAACCGAGCTCACCATTTTAAATTCGGGTACCGTAACGTGTCCTAGAAGGGTCTCATATTGAGGTATTACCATAGCCAGCTAACAGTCCGGATTTAAATCAGATCGAGCAATTGTGGGACCAATTGAAACGAAGAGTTAGGGAGAATAAGTTAGGGGTCTACAACTAACAGCAGCTGTTTGATTTAAAAGATGCTTGGGAGGAAATTCCAGATGAAAACGTGAGGAATTTAATCCAGAGTATGCATACTAGGCTCCTAGAGTGTATTGCTAAGAGAGGAGTATTCCATACTCGTTATTAAAAAGAGGAAACAAAAGTGACAGGAACAATAGTTTGCCTTTTTCCGGTGATATCTTTTGTTCATGTTTTTCATTCAAATTGGCAAATTTTATTATGAACATAAAAAAACAATTCATGATCATTACTTCAAGCAATTGTTAGCATATATTATAATCAATAACAAAAATTTGTAGTTACATAAGTTAAACAAGTAAATGTATTTATTATTTTCATGATACATCAAAAAATCATAGTGGCCGTTATTTTGTTTTGCGTAGTATGTATTCAACTAGACAATTTGTTCAGATGGGGTCGGCGTGTTCTGACGTGTGTGCCGATGACCATGTCTGGGGTTATATTATTGATCGCGCTACTGGTGCCCAAAGGTACGTTACTTCATACTTGTTAGAGCATCTGTTATTCTCACATATAGCCTGAAGATACTGATATTAAAATGGCTGGGTATTTTGACGTATAGGGACATTTGTGACCAACTTTTACGTAACGTATTTTAACGTTATACGTAACGTATATTCACCATACATGTTTCTATGCATGTACTGGCTACAAACCTGACAATGTTAAAACTATAACGCTAGGTTCGGTTTGGTATTTTTTTAATATAGAATAGGGAGAAAACGAGGAATCGAAGCCTTTTTACGAGTACCGACGCCTATGAACATCCACATAATTATAATGCCGATGCGTTGCCCTCTTTTCCCCCACCCCTAGCAATGGGCCACCGGCTACTCACAAACTGCACGAAACGCGACACTGAAGATGTCATTTTACGTCAGTATTATGTGAGCGAGAGGTACCTCACTGGAGGTGCCGGCCCAATTTAGTTGTACAGGAGAAGGTAATATCATGCATTATGGCACTACCTCTCCTATGCAGCATGGCACTACCACTTCCAAAAAGTCTGCCATAAGCAAACAATGATAAACCTCGCCCTTTGCTGAAAAATGCTCATATTTCCGTGATTGAATCCTGCTAATATTACAAACGTGAATGGTAGTTCAACCATTGCAGGGATACCTCAGGTGAGCCTGGCTATCGTGGCTCGGTTTCTCATCAACATGGCGTTCAACACGACGCTCCAGTGGTCCACGGAGCTGCTGCCGACACCAGTGCGCGCCTCGGGCTCCTCGCTCATACACGTCAGCGGCTACGTGGCGACCGTCATATCACCATTTATCATCTATTCAGTAAGAATTCTTTATACTTCGTAATCTAATAATAAACACTTTCTGATACGTCTAAGTATTTGCGGATGATAAGGTCATGGGTTCGAAGCTCTGGTCAGGTGTGAAATTGTTACTAACAGGTTTCAGAAAATTAGAGTTATAACGTCGAACGACTTGGAGAGCAGTCGGTCATAAGACTGAATTCGCCCCGGCCGTGTCGGACTTCTGTTCCTTCATAACAGAGGGAGTGATCTGTTACAATGTAAAGAACGTTTACAGGAAAGGCTTTGGGGACCCTTGCCGCTGCTTATCCTTGGGATGTCTGCTGTGTTTGGTGGAATGATCGGCATCTTCGTGCCAGAGACCAATGGCAAACCCATGCCGCAAACGATCGAAGAGGGTGAAAAATTCGTTAAGAGTTTCACAATTTGCGGGTAAGTATTTACTGTCAATACAAGTATAGCTTGTATTGATAGTAAACACTGACATCTGAAAATCGAGCCAGAGAATGGGAATGAGATAGCGTCAGTTCGTAGTCAGACAAAATCTTCTCTCTCTTTATCAATAACGCTTTTTTATAGAATATGGAGCAAACGAGAAATCGGAACCTCTGTACGACTACCGACGTCCATAAACATCCACATAACTAATATGCCGAGGCGTTACCTCCTCCCGCCTCCCCCCACTGACACTGAATCTTCAGCGTCAGTATTCTCGCTTTAAGATGGTATCATGTTAGTGAGAGGACGTAGTGGCATGCACCATGCATGCAGCATAGCACTACCTCTACCTCTTTCTCCTTCCTTCTTCATATCACTTTGATATTGTTTCTATCATCTCCTAGTACATATTGGACTACAGATGATCCATGCATGGCACATGCTTTACGGAGCAGAAAGTGAAAAGCAATCATAGACATTGCGTAATACTCGTATGCTGAAGTATGATTTTGAGAATGTTACACAAAATGCATATTTGTTTGCAGAAAACCCGAAGACGTGAACAGACTGTGGATGAGAAACGGAAGGTTTTAGTTGACACATAACGGCGGTGGAACTTTTGTTCGACCCAGGCAGGGGCTTCCATCAACCTCGGCCAGGATACTGAATGCCATACAAATAAGTAGCGAACGTCTACAAATACTGAATTTAACTTTAAGTAGTAAACATTTGTTACGTGTTCAAACTGAGACTTGACTTTTGACCTTGTCAATAATGAGTCACATTTTTATTTTATTTTTTATTGACGCGTAATTTGTTTAGTATGTAGTGCGGATATATGTTATATGTATATTGTATATTATGTACAGTGTAGTAATTGTTACGTTGGGTTTACGCTTTTGTGTTTTATTAGTTGCTGGAGCGAAAAAAAGGACCGATATGGTAGGCCTGAAAATCAGTGTTAAGTATGATCCTAACCTAAACGGAGTCATACCTTTTTGTGGGGTATACCGCTGCGTAAAAGAATAATAGTAATAATCGTGGACTTAATCACACCACGTCAGCCTAGTTAGGCTAGTGCTAGGTACCGGAAGGACCTGTGTTACAGGTGCTAGTAAACGGAAGTATAATTAATATTGTTATAAATTTAAGAAATTTTGTATATTTAAGATTTTTATTATAGAAATACCGATAATACATAGACAAACGTCCATGACCTAGTCGGGATTAGATCCCGCGACCTCTAGCGTAACACGCGAACTAACAACTGAGCCAGCTGGTCGTCAACAATTTGTTTATTGCTGTGTTTATTTTTAGCGTTAAGCTTTCTTTTCAATTTTAATTGTATTCCTTCTTGTTTTTCTTTATTATTGTGTAGTAAAATAAATTTATTTTATTATTATTGGTTATATATTGTATAGAAATGTAAAGATTAAACAAAAAGTAAATCAATGTAGAAAGTGAAGGGAGGTGTGGTTGACATTTTCGGATCGAGCCGGCAATATCGTCGAATATACCCGCTAACTCTTCACCGCCATTAACTAAAAATTATAACCTATATCTGTGTGACATTTCAGCTAAATCTTTTGCGTAATTTTTGTGCCAATTATTGTATAATTTTGTTGTAATGATTAACAATATTTGCTTAAACAGTAATTTATTTAGAACATTAATGTTTTAGTTCTATAAGGTTTCCAAATTGTTTAACAGTTTCATTTATTAATATGCTATTGTTATTGTGATAATATTTCAGTTTTGTAATTTTAGGCGCACTTCAGTAGTCTAAAGTAGTGTATATGTCGCAGTCGGATTGTCTAAATCGCCGTATTTCATTACGGCTAGCCACTTTCAAAAACAGGGATGTTTCGTTTTGTGGTGACCCAACCATTAGCCGGATTGAATAAGGTTGAGTGAAATTCCGCCAGAAAGTGTTCATTTTATCATTATGTATTTTTTATCATCAAATAATTTCATCATTATGCATTATTTATTCAAAAGGCTAGCCTTATTGAATTAAAGTGGATCATTCCGCCTCCTTGACACATTTTAGTTACTAATCTTAACACTCGTGACATTGTTTGACATGACAACAGCAATGGCGTCGATTATCGAGTACAGAGAAATAAAAAGCTATGCCCAGATAGGAGAGCGTAGCTCCTTAGCATAAGCTCAGGCTCAGGCGTGATCAGACCACGAAGGTCAGGTTTTTATTTGCACTTAAAACACTTGTCGTTTGCAAATTTATGATATAATTGTATCGATCATCTGCCTAAAATCAGGATATTAAGGCTGATTTTAGTCTTACGCCGACGGCACGCGCACCTTCAGCGCTGATGGCTACGCGTAGCTATCAGCGCGCACGTTGCGCGCTGATAGCTACGTGTCACCAAAAAACGCTTCCTAAAAGTTCTTATATCTCGGCCATCATAAACGGTGACGGTGCGCGTGCCGTCGGCGTGAGACTAAAATCAGCCTTAATGAGGCTAAACGTCAGCAGCCGCATTGAGGTACGTCTCGCAGTGACGACCCGGCCAACCGCTGGCCCATCACAAATCAAAACGGCCCAGTTTTTAAAACGGCCAGCCGTAATGCAATACGGCGCTTTATACAATACGACCACGACATATCACACTGGGACTTTTAAAAACATGATTCTTATCTTACTAACATACTCGTAGAACTCCGTAGTGAAGTGATAAATATTTTAGAGACACATAGTACATGGTCGAACAATAGGTAAATAGAATAAGTATATATATATATATATATATATATAATATATATATATACATATATATATATACATGGTTTACAATATAATAGTTACCTTAATAGGGCTATCTTCTAATCTAAATATAAACCTATGAATTGATTTTACTTTTAACTTGAATGAATTTATTAATTTTTTTTGTATTTTATAAGACGTACAGTATTTTAATAATACTATTTTACTATACGCAATTTATTAGAGAGTACAAAAAACACGGTATCCTATAAAATAAATACTTTGTCATACAACTTTTGTTTTATTTTACGTAATTAGTAAGCTCCTTTAATGCGGGATGATGACAGGGAGAAACGATTAATGGTAAGGTCAATCCTGACCACTTTAGGCTTTCTGGAACTGGGAATTATTAACACAAACTGTAACAACCCCACAACAAGATATGTCTGGCGTTACTAAAACACACAACCATATAATATTGCTAAATGAACCAGCGTCAGTAATTTCATATGGTAAAATCTTACTTTTATATATTTTTCATATTCAGATTCTTATGATATCTAGATTACTGGTGCCAATTGTTACTATATCAACTGGTGAAGCGCACGGCTCGCTAGTCACCCATTCAACAATTAGGACGCAATGTATTTTTTATAGGATAGGGGGGACAAAGACACAGACGAAAACACTCATTAATATTCGGTTATGGATGTAAGATATCTATCTTCACGATTTTAATCAATATACGGTAAACGCAACTATTATCGACGGGGAGCAATTATAATCATTTATCGTCGTCGCCTCGAAAAATATGTAAGCATTGCCGTTTATTAGCTTACACGTTTTATAAAGTATAGTTATGAAAATACACTTTCATACAAAGTATAGTTTCACGGTACACACTACAGTACGATTATGAAAACTGGATCGCGCTCTCTTATACAGCGTGATTGATAAAAGATTTTTTTTGTAGTTCATATTAGTAATGTCGTCCTAACGGACGTCACGGCGACCATCTCCATAGAGACTAGTCAACTGCGCAGGACATGTTATAGTGCACAAGTGTGTGCGCAGGCACAAATGCATTCCCTGTTCCCTCGTTCTCCTATTCCTTTGGGACGGCAGTCCGACACAAAAAAAGAGAGCAATCACACACAGGACCGACGGCTTAACGTGCTCTTCGGGGTACGGGGATGTAACACCGCACGCTTCGGACTGTTCTTAGAAATTGAAAAATCCCAATAACACTTTGGTCCGACCCGGGACTCGAACCCAGGACCTCACGAATGTGGTTGAGCATGCTTACCACTAGACGAGGAGGCAGATAGGTTGTACATATAGTCCTTTGTAACTATGTCTTTATTGTCCTTTGTCTAATGTCTATGCAAATTGCGGTCTATGGAATCAACAGTCCATAAGATTCACGGCAATGGCGCACGCCGTAAATTGCACAACAATTTATTCGTCAACCATTTTACGTCGCCTTAATTATGACGATCAATTATAGCTTATACTTCTTTGTTACCAGAAAGCGATAATATTTTTATTTTTATTTAATGAGCAGGCAAATGATCACAGCCTTGGATGACTACTGATGCTCACACACATGGACATAATTTTTATGCCGATGTGTTCCCCTCCTTTCCTCCCCTGCTCCAACGGGTCTCTAGAAACCTACAAACCGCACGAAATGCTTCAACATACGCACCTGTCACTTTGGTACTGTATAATGTGTGCAAGAGGTATCTCCCCAGGCCTTCCAGCCCAATTTGACTGCATTGTAGTATGGCTCTATCCACTAAAATGGCCGTGGAGGGAATTTTAATACCCACAATAGTAGGAAGATACTAAGTATTATTCTGTTACATGTAACATTTTGATTTCAAATATCTTATTGTACATCTTAAAAAAACTAGTTAATAAATCAGTTTTACCTTAGCCCCGTCAATATTTATCCTCAATCATAATTATAACTGGACAGTAAAAATTGACAGCCTCGACCGTTTAATCACACGATAACTAAACGAAGCTAAGTAAGCATAAGTATTTAATTGCAACTTAACAGTCTGCTTAGCGCAGCAAGTGCATGCGCATCAATTAACAACTAAAAGTAATGTAGGTTAATTTATTTGCATTAACTGTGGACGCACAAAAGTGCATGGTAATTAAACCTTCTAATATTATAAATACGAAAGATTGCGTGTTTAGTATTCATTAGTAGTCTGTCCCGTCTTCGCACGAATATTTCACAAAATATGGCAAATATTTATTGATTTACAAAAATATATTAATAAATTTTACTTTCGGCCTCGTAAACATTACACGTTACCACATGATATAGTTGATTGAATGTATTGTAACTCCTTGAAGAAAAAACATGTTGACACTTAAATAAATAAAAATAATATTTACTTCATAAAGAAAAATAATATTATTTCCACAATTGTTTACATGACAAATATATTCAAATAAAATGACAGAGCAACATCTGCCGGGGCAGCTAGTTGTCAATAATTTCTGCAGCTGCGATATAAGAGTTTATTTGATATTTTTTAACGCTCCTTTAGTTACTCTAGCAAAGTTTTCATAATGACCTAGATGTTTTATAAAATATTATATGGTCAATGTTCATCAGCAATAATTCTAATGGTAAAAAAAATGAAATCGGCTTGGAAACTATCCTTAGATATATTAGAGATATAGATTAATGCAAAAACAACTGAACGGATTTCGATTCCCTCAGACGGTTGAAAAAACTCACGCGTGGTAGTCTTGGAATGGTACGGTGGTATTACTTAAGCTAGGCAAATCGTGAATAGCATTGGTAGTAGTCCCTACTCAGAACGTGTCGTCCGGAGCCGAACGTGTGTGCTGTTGCCTGACTTGACGAGTGTCTGGGTTGTAGCGTATGTCTTGTATCTGTCCCCGGATACGTCTGCGTGCGACATCAGATGTGCGGTGTCGAGTCTGAGAGCGTGCTTGCTGGCAGTGTTACACAGTAGTCGTGATATGGACGTATTCGTCCGACAGAACGTGTTCTGGGACGACGATCGGTGGTTGTCACACAGTTTGGTTCACAGTCCACTGCTTTTTTAACGTGAGGATTAAGGTGACGAGGCACCCGCAAAATACAATTAGTATGTGACATAGCACTCATTTATATGATTTTTTCACATGGAGGATCTAAAATTGTCTGAATGGCTTCGAGGAAAAGATAGCCGTGCGCTTTTTTTTCGACATTCACAATTCTCTGAAAAGGATTTTGAAAATTAAAAGCGTAGCGACGCGTGGCAAGAACGGCTAATATTTTATTACATGCTTAAAGCAGATTAACATAAACAGTAACTTCTGTTTATCGTTCATCATCAGCGTTCCTTTATCCGCTACTGAACATACACAATTTTCATTCATAGTAAACCTGGTAGCTGTCTACCTCTTCGGGGATAATAGGCGTGAAGGTACTTTTCTTCCTTTTAAATTTGGAATGACGGAATTGGGCAGGCACGAGCAGGGAGGTACTGATCGCTTACAGTATACACTAAAGTGACAGCTATGCTGTCGCATTTAATTTTGAAAAAAAATCAAGGGATAAATTGAGGGAGATCGAAGCATTTCAATCAGCAAATTGGCTTTATGATGTTGATATTCAGTCCACAATGTTCAATCATTCACACACACAAATGTGTTAACAAATGTTGTAACTACCTGTACCTTATTCAAGCTGGCTTTGCCGCAGTGCGCCTCACTCGATACGAGTACTTCCACGATGTAAGTCAGGACAAAATGTATTCCACAAGTATTTCATTAAAATCCGTGTTTTTCTTCAGAATACTAGGGATTTATAGTTTCGTGTAAACGCGAATGTGGCGTTTGAGTTATATTAGATATGCTTAGTTTGTCAGTCAAGCAAAGATCTTTGCTTAAAAATAAAGAGCATGCATGTGCAAATAGTAAAATACTGTATAAAAGAATACTCGAATAACGAGTTTGATTTTTTATTAAAAATGTAATTTTTTTTTAATTTAGTCTATGTGAAACAAGTTTAATAGTACATGATTTGAATCGTCAATTAATCAATTTAAATGTATCTTTTGGCTCTGGAGTGGGGACCGCGTTTAGGAAAACAAAGTCTTCGTCGACAGTTCACGAGGTGGGAAGTCGATCCCCGTGCAGTAGATGGTCCGGGATGGATGCGAGTAGCAGGAGATCGGTCTTCACTGGAGGAGGCCTATGTCCAGCAGTGGACCGATGAGGACTGATAATAATGATGATCTTTTGATAAAATAAGTGAGTAATAAGTGAAATAAGGATATAAAACTTCTTTACTCACGTTTCACTTCGGATAATCAAATGGTGAGATATAAGTTACTAAAGATAGAATAAGAGAGAGAAAGAGAGAGAGAGAGAGAGAGAGAGAGAGAGAGATTTACGTTTTATTTATTACTGTAGGGAAAAAAAAGAGAGGTGCGAGCACATATTTTCGTTCTCTGTGTCTCTTTAAGCCGGTTATGTTTTATTTATTTATTATTTAATTTATTCGCGTTCAAATACTGGTTTATATAATTATATCATATATCAAACTCCAACGAGTTGAGTGAGACATGCATAGAATATCCTCACCAAGCCTTGTCGTAACGGAGGTACTCAGTAGTCTGGTTCGAATCCAGGCGAAGCCAATTGTACCTAGGGAGATGCTCTTTGTGCCCCTCTTATAAGAAGAGCGACAAAAGAGCAATAGCAGAAGACGCTCTTTGTACTCCTCTTCATAAGGAGCGGGGACAAAAGAGCAACAGGAGGAGGCGCTTTTGCGCATGGGGCAAGGAACGCGGATGGGAACCTCACCCCATTGCACTGTCCCAAATTTGGTGGCGTGTCCTGCGGTGCGGGACATACCCGTTTGTGGAGGTGGCGTCGGTCCCTTAGGGGGCTAACAAGCCACCCCTGATGAATTGTAGTTCCGGAGTACCTCACCAATGGTGGCACTGATGACACTCGCGGTGGCTTTTGTGAGTATACTGTGATGTGCCGCGAGCCCCACACACCACTGGACCCTACTTAGGGCTGGTAATAGCGCGTAAATGCGTTTCCTCGCGATAAGAACAAAAAAGGTTTGCTTAAATATGATATTCGGAGTGTTAAAAAATTTTGAAATTAATAGGTGAAATCTCTCCGCGCAATTTTCGTGAATGTGGTCACACTGCACGTAACGAAAAAACATTTAACTATTAAAAACCGGTAATCATAATACTAACGCATGGATCTCAAACAACAGTTATACACGTGCGAAAGCTATTAACTATTGAATACTGATTACGGTTCCAAATCCCTTGGACATAAAGATTATATTACTTAGGTTTTGAAAGTGTGATGTGCCACAGGAAATTAGAATAGTATCTCGACTCTCAAAATCCTAGTTTTAAATAATATTAACTTTGATAGTCTTTATATCTTTCTATGATAGTCGAATACTATAGTGACATTGTAACATAAATAATATAAACATACTTATTAATCAAGGCCAAATGTTTGCGTTTGTTACTAAGCAACTGCGGGAATAAAAATTTGAGTTAGTAAATTAATAAAGCCTATAAACGCTTGCTTGACTCTTTTAAATCTTGATCTTTTAAAATCGGTAAAATGTTGGGCAATTCAGTCTTCTCGGAGGCACTGGCTGCTTCAAAACCTTCCCCTATCATGCACTATGGGCATCTTGTTTAGGTACAGAAAGAATTTCCGGGAGCAATGCATTAAAACTTTAGAGTTCAGTTGTAGGTAACAACAATCAAATACAGTAAATGAATTTCAGCGCTTCGCCTACAATGACCTGTAAGAATAAAATATAGCACAAATATGATTAAGTCGAGATACTGTCTGGATTTA
The DNA here is from genome assembly GCA_017140195.1 of Eumaeus atala. Taxonomy (NCBI): domain Eukaryota; kingdom Metazoa; phylum Arthropoda; class Insecta; order Lepidoptera; family Lycaenidae; genus Eumaeus; species Eumaeus atala. The sequence goes on from JAFELO010000881.1 coordinate 23,530, forward strand.
CTGTGGCTTAGACTAGAACAGAGACCAGCTTATATTATGGTCAGTGTATCAGTGCCGGGCCAATGAACGGACGTATTTTCCTTTTTCGAATTGCCACTAAAAAGTTGGTTTTTAATTAATGCATATTTACCTACAGTGTTACGTTGTCAGTGCGATCTGGTTGGCGCAACAATTTTGGCAGCATGGTAAGTTCGCACACGTGTTAGTTATTTATAATTTTTAATTCATAAACACTTTCTAGAGCAGATGTGAATCGAAGTGGTTTTTTTATTTACCTGATTTGTACGGAACTTGTAAAATATATATTTTTATATGCCGTTTGATATTATTTTTAGTTTAACTAATTAAAAGAAGTACTCACCCAAATTATCTACATAATATTGCCATTTTCATGGCAGTTTGCTTATGGCTTTAGAGTAAAAGTTTATTGGGAAGAGACTCTTACTGGGAGGTGATGAATTATGATTGATTAAAGAAAAGTATAAATTATAAATTATTGATGTGATGTCCGGCGAACGCGGTGAGTGGCGCAGAGCATTCTGTCTGGTCTGGGCAGAGATGTTGACCAATCTTAATTATTGAATTCCGAGTTTCTGAATAACTGCTCACAATTTTTCACCTGGCGGCATTGTTCTGCCTTTCGATAAGGAAATGTAATGTAAGAAATGTGAATCTAAAAAAGCACTGATTCGCCAGAGAAATTATCTTAATTCAATGGGTAGCTTTCTTTAGCTCAACGATTAGGTGCTATACTCCACTTAGACGAACTGTAACGTGTATTGTACAAGATCCAATGTTCATTACAAATAACAATTCTCTATACAGAACTCCTTCGCTTATACTTTTTTCGAACCCAAACTTAAGCTGTGGAAGCGAAGAGAAGCCCAATACAGCTCCGTCGAAATGCTACTAGTGAGACTAGGTTTAGGGAGGAAAGAGATTTCGACCCCCTGCCTCCCGCAGATGAGAGGTCTATCTATGATGCGTCTGCATCGAACTTCTATTTCTATTCGTGGTCTAAACTCATTCAGCGGGTACAGTTACACGCTCATCCCGAGGTTTTGTAAATTTGTATACAATAGTAGGTACCTGTGTTTTTTATTTCAAATGCTGCAAAGAGTGTTCACCATAATATTCATAGATTCTTTTGGACGTCAGTTATCGTCCCGTGCAGTATATTCTCAACTTGTTGTCACTCGGATATGTCTATAAACACCCACCTAGCACACCGGTTTTTTTTTGTCTTATATGTTACTACTTAGGTAACTACCATACCTAAGTCACTACCAATAACTTAATCAATGAATTGATGACGACATTTCTATAACTTTTTCCCATGTGTGCGGGACCGGCTGTCGAAACACTGCTTAGAAGTTGATCATTACTCTGGTCAGTTTCCTACTTACCTACTTAATACTGTTACGGCTCGACTGATGGTGACGAATACGAACAAACCGCATATCTTATCTCGGAGCGTAGTCTTTGGCAAGTTGAGCGAAATATAATGCTTGATAAAATTAGTGTTACTAGAGTAGTTCACTTTGATGACCTCGTGGACAACGTGAAAAACTTTCGTGCTTTGAAGCATTTTTGTCATAAATACTACTGGCTGCAAATAAACATAACATCTCAGTCATAGTACTATTCCAAAAGTAATGAGTAGTCAACATTGACTAACACTTATTTGTATACATCTCCGTGTGCATTGCAGCTGGGTCTCAACTGGCTGCCCTCTTTTTTCTCCGCTTGTATAAGTCATCGTAATCTTCTACTGTCTCCGCTATGATTAGAAAGGACATTGGAATTACTGCCTATTCCTCTTGCTTACTTTTGATTAAATTCGTTGCGGGTCCCAAAACTGTTTTAGCTTTTTCCTCGGGCTCCCTGCGATCATACCAATGGGTTCGTAGTAGATTCCGCTGTCCATCCTGGAGACGCAGGAGATACAGGTGGCGAATGAGTGGTGGGCCAAGTCCGTTATATAAACAACAGCATACTTAGTATGTACGTCGTCATTCGTACCCATAGTCATTAATTCCCTTTAACATCCTCATAGAGGTTATACAGTTTTTTCGCTCCTTTACCCCGGGCTCCCAATGGGTCAATAAAATTTGACTAATAAAAAGCCCTCACTTTACCACGGCTTATAAGAGCTAGGTATACCACCCGGGTAGCCCCGGCCTTTTTTTAGGACGGGAAACAAATTTACGCGCCTTCACTGGCCCTGGGTGGAGTGCAGTGGTGTGTGGGACTCGCGGCACATGATAGTGCCGAATACTCACAAAAGACACCGCGAGTGCCATCAGTGCCGCCTTTGGTGTGGTGCCCCGGAACAATAAACATCAGGGCACCTCGACGGCTAGTCAGCCCCCTAAGGGACCAACGCCACGTCCACAGATGGGGTTGCCCCGCATTACAGGACAACTCAGCCTACTTTCGGACAATGCAATGGGGTGAGGGTCCCAGCCTCGCCCCTTGCGCCGTGCGCAACAGCGCCGTCTCATTTTTTTTTTTTCGATCTTTTGTCTCCCTCCTTATAAGAGGGTTACAAAGAGTGCCTCCTCCCCCTGCTCTTTTAGTCCCCTCTTCTTATAAGAGAGGTACAAAGAGTAGCCTATCCTCGGTTCAATTAGCTTCGCCCAATGTGTCTCGGACCATCCCAAGCTACTGAGCCCCACTACCACGACAAGGCTTGAACTATGGGGGGTGGGGTATCGCCGGCCTATTCCGATGCAATGCAGCCACAATCGATTGCAATAGTGATTACGAATTGCTTTGGAGTGGAGTAACACAACTAAATCTGCTTGCAAGGACAATCACACTAATTCATATTCACACCAATGAAATCATTTCACAATATCTTAATAATTATAACACATAATAATGTAGGTACCTACCGAGTTACATTTTATTAATTTAATTTTTTTTTTTTTTGGCTAATCTATAAAAGTCACGTGAAGCGTCAGTTCAAGGGAGAGTGAAATGTCCAAACGTTATATATCCTATACACAAGTTGTTGTATTTTCATTGTGTGAAGTGAATCGAGTGAACCTAATAAATAAATAACACGGAAACCGATACCACGTAACATTTTAGAATATCCTGGGCCTTGTACGGGATAATTTGGCATTAGGTGAGGCATCAGCAGTGCGTTAATGTTAACTACCTATCTCCGTGTAGTTTTGCACTAGATTAGGAATAGAAATAATTATATATGTAGAGTGTGGACTTCTCATACCACGTTAGCCTGATTCTATGTCTTAACATAGCTATTATATTATATATATAGTATTACGGTACTTATACCGTAAGGACTTGTGTTACAGGTACTAGACATTTAAGGTTTTTATTATAGAAACACATACATAAACATCCATGACCTAGGCGGGCTTCGAACCCGCGACCCTTAGCGTAACGCGCGGATTAACGGCTAGGTACGTTATATAGCGACTAGCCAGCCGGCTGTCACATCCTAAAAGAATTTTTGTTAAATTCAATGATCTTATTAAGATTTCTATTTCTCGTCAAAATGAGATAATAATTTTATTGTTGTTTTATGAATTGTTTAATATTAATTATTTGTTTGAGTATTTTTCATATAATTGTTTACGTACTAATAAAATAATGTCTCGTTGAGCATGTATTATTACCGACAAATGAATATATTAAAAAAAGTACCTTTACGCCTGCTATCCCCGAAGAGGTAGGCAGAGATGTGCTAGTACATCCACAAGTCGTAAGTCCAGAAGATATACTAGCACACCCACGACTACTGAGGCCCGTGATGTCATAGGTGGCAAGCGTGTAAATGCGTGCTCAGAATAATCTGAACATGTAAATTAATTATATCGACTACTAATTACAAAGTAAATCAAACATTTCTTGTTTCTCAGTTCTAGATGTTGTCTTAGCCGAATTGCGGCCTTGACGGCCATCTCTTTAGAGCCTAGCCAGTTGCCCAGTTACGCAGGACACATTATAGTGCACAAGTGTGTGCGCAGGCACAAGTGCACCCCTTGTTCACTCATTCTCCCATTCCGATGGAAGCTGTAGTCCAACACGACCTGTCTTCGGACTGTCGTCAGAAATTGAAAAATCCCAAGAACACTTTGGTCCGACCCGGGACTCAAACCCAGGACCTCCTGACCGTGGTTGAAACATGCCCACCATTAGATAATTCTATCAGTTTAATGCTTATCATCGAAATGAAAGAGCTTAAAAAGTGTAAGTACAAAAAAATGCACATTTTTCTTTTCCCAACTACGAGCTACACACTTTTTTTGGTACATGCATACCCAATTGTATTTTAGGTAGGCAGGTAAACATGCATTGTACGAAGGTCTTCTTGTCGATATTTTTTTACATTATTTTTTAGTCCGTTTGTAAATTCATTTTTTTTTAATCATTTGCTACATTAAAATAATTGCCGACACTTTGTTTACAATTATTATTTTACTTCTGTACGTATACATAATGACGTTACAACTTGCACTTGTACTCAAGTAATCCTTACCTCGTTGTCAATCTTTAAAAAATGTCACCTTTCTTGTCAGGTAGGATTTAAACTTGATATTGATAGGTATGTCTTACGTCAAAGTGTAAATACTGTGCCCATGAAATCAAAATGTAAGAATAATTAATTTAAAAATCAATTATTCTGCGGTAATATGCCGCATGTTTTGCATTTTTTTTTGGCAAGGCAATCAAGACCTTCATTGTACTTCCGATTGATCTATAGAAATTAATGTAGCAAATGACGATATTCATATAGTAACAAATTAAATACGCATATCGCCAGTCTCCGGTAAATGTGTACCCATTCCCGGGTCATGATCCTCTCCATGAGCCAAACGTTCATATCAGCGCCGAAGCCGACCTCTCGGTCCCTATGGCCATGATGATAATAGTTAAATTTGTTGTTACGAACTCGGCTACAGGGGTGCATCTGTCATCTGCGGGAGTCCCTCTTTCGAACCCGAAACTTGTGTCGCTCGTAGCAATCCGATGAAGCTGTATTGGGCTTCTCTTCACTTCCACAGCAGTTCAGGTCCGGGAAAAAAAACAAAGTAAACATATAGCTTTAGTTAGCTCGCCGAAGTGGCAATGGGCTGGTCACACACTCAGAAGAACAGATGGCAGGTGTTGGTCGACCGTTCATCAGGTGGGAAGTCGATCTCCGTGCAGTAGCCGGTCCGGGATGGATGCAAAAAGCAGGAGATCGGTCGTCTTGGCGTTCATTGAAAGAGGACTACGTCCAGCGGTGGACCGATAAGGGCTGATAATGATGACGATTATGATGAAATATTTTCCGTATTTTTTCTATTACATGCCTGCGACATCGTGCGACGAAATTTGAGAAACGGCATCTAACAAAAAAAAGAGACAAGCATTTAAAATTTTACTCAAAGAGTTGCGTAATGCGCTGTCAGTCTGTACGTTTGTATACGCACACAGACGGAAAGACTTCCATTGACATTTTTCTATAAATTTTCTTACTTAAAGACGTATATCTTCATGCTCATCATCAGCCGGACGACGTCCCCTGCTGGACACAGGCCTCCGTATCTACCAGTAGGTATTATTAGTCTACATATTATATACATTTTTATAACCGACGAAATTTACAGAGCGCTCGGTCTACAAGTAAGCTTATGTTTCATCGAGAACAATCACTCAAATTAAAGATCGATGGTTATAAGAATATGAGAGAGAGAGATAGAGAGAGAGAGAGAGAGAGAGATAGAGAGAGAGAGAGAGAGAGAAATTCAAATAAACACAGGAATCTGGAGACATTAATGTGCAAACAGCACATCGATAAGGACTCCAATCTGGACGCGTGTCGCACTCCTGTCGTAAGTGACGGCTGAGACTAGAAACGCTCGCTGCGTGTGCGTACACTTTGGACAATATTTTTTTCATATAAAATGTTAAGTGCATTTGATTTACTTATATGTTTGACTGGATTTATTCGTTCTCATCGACAATCTCTTTTAATTAATCGACACATTAATATGTGTGTGAGAAGTAGTAGAGACACGCTGCCTTGCAGCCGAATTGCGGGGTGCGATCGGGATGGTATCTCTCGCTCACATGATATCGCCGCAAAACGACAGCTTCGCTATCGTGTCTTGCGCGGCTTATGGGTTACCGGTGGCCCATTGGTGGAGAGGAGGGAATGAGGGCAACTCGTCTACCTAACAATTGTGTGGATCTTTGTGGGCGTTAGTATATAATATGAGGGGTCCGAGCCCTCTGAAGATTCAATAGTAAACAGATTTGTAAAATATAAATAAACACCCAATGACAAGTTTCCATGAATATTCGCACTTGAAACATAAAATTAGTACTTATTGTGGGCACTGCAGATAGATCTTCCGTACTGCTCGGTGTTGGATGCAAGCCAAACAGCCGAGTTATTCGTCAAAACTGAGTAAACTCGGTACACACTCAGATAGTGCTAGGCCGTGAACTTGAATCTGGACAGACCGGCTACTTCATGTTCATGAGTGTCCGGCCTTTTTTGGCAATTAAAAAGGCTGGACAACCTAAATTATTAATGAGTTTGTGTCATAATATTAATACAACTTACAAGGATAAATGTGAAAAGCGCGAGAGCCAATATAATATAATAATAATATAACATAATAGTAATATAATATAATAATATTATATATGTGTGGTCAAAAAATGCCTAACAAAAATTAAAAATCGCTAACTATATCCGGCCGTGGTAACGCCACACAAATGTATCAAGACGTTTTTAACGTGATGTTAATACGTGAAGTAAAACATTTGGAACCCACCCCTCATTCACACGATAATTTAGGACATTTACTGTTTATTTGTATGAGAAGTGCCAACGCTAATAGTTTTATATGACATGCATTAGATATTATTATTTTAACTAAATAAAACACTACCTACACAGGATGCGCACAATATTAAAACTGTCAAATATGTTATGACGTACGGTATTCAGTTTTATTCTATGCGTTTAAAAAGGTTTTGATCGTGCTTCGCTCTCTGAGCGATCACTAGTTATTGTTATTAAGCAAAGATACGGGACGTGAATTTTAAATGTAAATTTTTTATCGTACAGGTAATATTTCACTTTGCAAAATCGGAACTAAAAAAATATTAAATTATAGTGTAATTATTGTAGGTGTTACACGTATGTATTTACAAATTTAGTCACTAACCGGCTGCATACGTGATTATGTACTTCCTCTTATACTTGTTGCTAGTAGAAGCTGTCTCCTTTACTGTGCGAACTAAATCTACTAACATCCAAATGGGCAGTCGACGCACTGGAGAGTCGAACAGATGTAATTACCTCTTTTATAGTAGAAGAGAGAAAACGAGCAGTTGGGGTTATTATCACTACCGACACTCATAAACATCCGCATAGAGGATTATGCTTTTTTTATTTTTTATAGCATAAGGCGGCAAACGTGCAATCGGAGCCTTTTTGATGACTACCGACGCTCGTAGACATTCGCATGATTGTTACGCAGATGCGTTGCCTTCCTATCATCCCCCCCCCAAAACGGGCCACCTGCTACTCATAAACCCCACTGAACGCGATGCTGTGTAATTTTACGCCGGCATCAAGTGAGCGAGACCTGGTCGTGCCGGCCCAATTCCGTCGCATAGAAGGATCTACTACTACGTACTACCTCCTCCTATGCAGCATGGCACTACCTCTTCCTAGAATGCTTTTCTTACCTTTATCTTTTTTTTTTCGGCGGGATCTACTAAGAACCGGTTGGCGGCGCTATTGCTTGGGCCTCTACAGTTCAACAAATTAGCGAAGGCTTCTGTGTCTTCTGGTTCAGGGAGACGCTAGGGGGACAGACCCTCTCTTTTCCCGCAGATGGGAATGAACCGGGTTGTATATGAGCGTACCCTATAGTAATTACTTTTAGAACCGCGGTCCCGCTCCCCACACTTATGGGATGGCACGCGGACGATGTCGTTTAAGATGCGGTGAAGTAGATAAGGATCATTTAGCATATTTAGCCTCCTACCCCCCCCCCTCTGCCGTGCGGGGTCGATTTGCACTACGAAATCAGCAAAAAGCCGTGATTTATCAAGGCAGGACTACGGGGCTATTTAGTTATAGACCACGGGAATATATAATTAAATGGTCAATAACGTGACATAGGTCACTGTGCTACTTAACAACGCACTGACATAGTAACTGTGGTCGTCGCTGGGCATCGGTAGTTGTGAAAAGGCTTCGATTTCTCGTTTGCTCCCCTACATTATAAAATAGAAGAAAGATATTTCCATACACATCCTTCTTCTATCTTATAGTATAGGGGATTCGGAATACGATCCGACGTTTGGACGATCAGTTTGTTTTTGTGATTAAGGGCACGGTCAAAGAACTTTCGAGATACCTCTTTGAAGTGTCCCTTAATCGAGGTCAGGTGAAAGTCTCAATGTAGGTCGATGTTTCACATGTACCAGGGACTTCCGGTAGCCGTGCGTAAGAATCTATCCTAGAATGCTGTATGCATTGCAGCTAAAAGGGCTCTACACGTCCAAGGTAGCGGCTCTCGCGCATTGAAGACTGTCATAAAATGAAGGCTACGCTTTCGCGTTTCGTGCTTCCTGTAAGAGACCGGGAGCCTCAGTGCACAGCTTAGGTGCGTCAATGGGAGATGGAGTGAAGAAGAGCAAACGCATCTGTATAAGGTTATGCGAATGCGTTTGCCCCACTTCTCCAATAGGTATTGTTGTGCGGATATGGGTGCTGGTCATAAATCTGGCTGCTTGTTTGGGTCCGACAAAAAAGCTAGATATACATACGATATGACTAAACTAAAATGAAGAACAAATGGTTATTATTATTTATGTAATGCGTGTGTTTTGCGGTCAATAAACTAGACTGATTTAGTAATCATAACTGTTTATTAAGCGGCGAGACTAGTTTATGTGTTATGGTAATAGAGACTTGTTCAAGCGAGTCGTTTTATTCAAAGGAGCCACATGAACAAGGACGCTTCTCTTGCTTGCATTTGTTGCCTGCATATGCAGATGCGTCGCACTCCCGTTGCTCACAAACCGCACGAAACGCGAGCATGGTAAGCACGTCGAACGTTACGTGATGAACTCCCTTGAGGCGTTGACTTTATCAAGGCAGGGCTACGGGGCTATTAAATTATAGACCCCGGGAATATATAATTAAATAGTCAATAATGTGACATAGGTCATAGGCAAGCAGAGGTGTGCTAGTACATCCACAAATCGTAAGTCCAGTAGATATACCAGCACATACACGAATAGCCAAGGTACTGAGTAAGACATAGTGCCATATGACGCATGGTAGTCAAACTGGGCCTGAACAACCGGATAGACCAAGTAAAGTGACAGCTATGCTCTGGCGTTTCGTGCGGTTTGTGAGAAGGCGGTGGCTCATTAGATGGGAGGAGGGCAGAAGGCCAACGCATCTGCATGACAACAACAATGCGTATGTCTATGGGCGTCGGTAATCCTCAAAGGCACCGAATGCTTTTGGCCGAAAAGTCTTTATAACAAGCAATCAATAAAAACTTTAATTAAAAGAACAAAAATTGCTGTGGGCCCCATTATTTATGAAGATTTTTTTTCAGTTAACAGTTGGATTTGAACAATTAAGACTATAGGAGGTAACATAGAAAACTACATACATACAGACATACATACAAACTCTCGAAAAACATTACCCTCGTCCAGACGCAGTCGGGTATAAAAAACTACCAAATGTCAGATCATGAATGTCACGGGCATTGTTTTTCGACCCGACTGCGCCAGAAGGAAGGAAATCCTGATAACACGGGTGACACTGAATACCTACATAAAAATATGTTAGTTGGCTGGTTTTATATTTTTAAATGTTATTTATGGTATTATAGGAACACCATTGTGAGCTGAGACCTTAGCCTAAAAAATGTTAAAGGGGAAAAAATAATAGGAAAGAATGTAAAGCGTCAACACGGCTACCTGCTTCGACAGTATAATAAAGCACATTTCGTAGGTGTTTTTTCTTCAAAATAAATTATTTTTAGTAACGGTAGACGGAGTGACGCACGGGCTCCACCCGGTGGAAGGCGGCGTGGGCGGTGAGCTCAGGCGGCGGCGGTGGCTGTGGTGCGCCGTGGCCGCGGTCTATGTCTAGCAGCAGTCGTGCGACTGATCATGATGAAGTCGAAAATGTTACGTCTCTATTGGTAGATATACCGAGAAGCTAATTGAGATGTGTTAAGTGCAATGGAAACGACACACTTTTTCAAAATTTAAGTTTTCATACCAATAACTACTTTTAGGTTATTTAATTATTTAACTAACCCAACGTTGCAAAAGCTTTACATACTACTTCAAGTTTTCATCCTAACATTGACAATCGCCGCGTTGTATCATCATCATAATCATTATCAGCCCTTATCGGTCCACTGGTGCACACAGGCCTCTTTCAATGAACGCCAAGACGACCGATCTCATCGTACTCGCATCCATCCCGAACCGGCAACAGCACGGAGATCGTCTTCCCACCTGGTGAACGGCCGATCAACACTTCTTTTTCCTAAACGCAGCCTCCACTCCAGAACTTTACTGGCCCATCTGCCATCTGTTCTTCTGAGTGTGTGACATCGGCATACCTTAGTTCTCTGCCATATGACTTGGTTACGAATTCTGTTGGATGGAGAGACACCCAACATAGCACGTTCAATAGCCCGCTGACCTACCACAAACGTGCGGACCAGTCCTAAATGAAGAGGCCCCGTAGGTCATCACAGGGAGTACGCATTGATTGAAGACTTGGAAAATACCTCCACGCCTGTTATCCCCGAAGAGGTAGGCAGAGGTGCGCCAGTACATCCACGACTCGTAAGTAGATATACCAGAACACTACTAACGGTCTTAACAGGCGACACCCGCACCGTTACACCACAGAGGCGAAGACTTTTATCTTCAATCTCTACGATATAGGCGTTGCATACCATCCAAAAGTTTAGCAAATAAAGTAATCTCCTACATGCTACAGGGTATTAATTATAATTAATAATAACCCATATCCTTTCTTAATTCTAAACATTTACTAACGAATTTAGATAAATAACTAAAATTATCATTATGAGGCAAACTTAACAAATATAAGACTAAACCAATTCCTTAATTCATTCATACCACATTCTACATAAATTAGTTCTGTAAGACTCAAACCCAACACATTCCATCAACAAATATACTAAATCTTCAGTAACGCCACAAGCAACGCAGTTAGGCAACTCAATCTTACGCAAAAAAAATAAAAAGCTGTTTAGTGGAACGTGTCCCGTTCGTATCCTAAATATCGTAACCAGGTCACATCTATTGAAGCCCATATCGATAAACCTTGTACCAAATAATTCTTTTTTCTTAGACCTTTCATTAGAGTAATTTAAATCTAGAGTAAATTATTATATTTCGAATTATGGAAATTCGAAATATAATAATTATATTTATAAAAGCTTTCAAAAAAGTTTGTGTTATATTCATTTCAATACCCGAATTTATTGCCATTTTAGCTAACCTGTCTGCCTCCTCGTTAACTTTAAGATCGGTGTGCGATAGTATCCATTGCAGGCGGATATCTTTGCCTGGTACTTGAAATCTGTACAATTTTTGTAATATGCAGTGTATACTCCTCTATGTGCAGAAACACAGCGAAATGTATAGTGTAGTCCACTCTTTGAATTACTAAAAATAACAACTTTATTACAAGTTAGTGTTTCTACATGAGAGAGAGCGTTATTTGTGCCTAGTTCTGTACTCATTATACATATATTTTGATTAGGTAACTAATAAATAACACTATATATTAATATTTATATATAGCATAGTGCCAACGCTGAGAGCTCCTAAATAAAATGAGAATAAAAAAAACCCTATCCATCAGTCACATAATCTTTTTATGGCGTTTTTACGTGACTAACGGTTATTGATTAAACAGTCAACCAAAGGACAAGTTTCTTTTTTAACTACTCACTTGAAAGTGTACCCATAAGTTTAGTGTCTAAATGGAATAAATAATGTTAAAGGTAAAATATATTTAGGTTTTTTAGTAGGTGTAAGGGCTGATACGAGCAGTTGGTGACTTTTGGTGACTACAGACGCCCATAGACATATGCATAATTGTTACGCAGACGTGATATCCTCTTTGTCTTCCCTCCTGCAATGGGCCACCGAAAATTCATAAGCCGCTCAAGGCACGAAAGCGTACCTGCCGCTTTACGGCAGTACTTCACATAGAATGTCAACGTTTGCTGAGGTCTCCAGGGCTCATCCATTTTTAGTGCCACCTCGGCACTGACTATCGGGCCGTGCGGTTTTAGTCTGTTCGAGACTCGAGACCGACTGAACTATTTCCGCGATGGCCCTACTGAGATGGTACTCCGAGTAGCTTTACACACGTAAAAAACACATATATGTGCGTGTTGCCATAAACAATTTACAATTTAATTATAGCCGTAGATCATAAACCTAACAATGGTGTTTCCGCTATTTGAAGAGTATTTTACCTCAATCCTCATTCCCCGAGCACTCGACTGTAGTATCTAACACACACTTGACCAAGGTTTAGATGAGGCCGAAATAAGAAATTATTGAATCTATCAATCAAGTTTGATGAGAATTTTCAACCGATTTTAAAAAAGGAGGAGATTTACAACTGAACCGCCTGAATGTTTGTTTTACGCGATTACGACATTAATTGTAGAATGAACTTCAAAATTTATCTTTTTATAGTTTTACAAGCAATAAAGTAGTAAGTTAGGATATAATCGCGAAATGGCTCCATCGTCCCACAGAATATGATATGATGCATCACAATGCTAAAACTTACGTGTTTTTCGTAAACTTTCTAATTTTATTTCAACTATCTTATAGTAATCTCATGTCTCTAACCTAATGATCGAAGGTCCTGAAAAGGTAAAGAAATAAGCATTTAAAAATGATAAAATAATTTTTTGATGAAAAGTTTATAATGCCGAGGAGGTTCCATCGTCATAAGTCTCGTCAAACCTATTGATGGGGTTCCGGAGAAAAGAGGGAAAATTGCATTTGCAAGTTGTATACCTACTTTCTTTACACATTCGGAAATTTACTTATGGTCTCCGTCATAGCCTGAGCGCATGGTGGAAATTTCGCTTCTTGGCAAAGTTAGAGGGGAACTGCCAGTCGTAATTTATTTTGAAGATTTATTTTTTAATCGAAAGGATGATGATTACCGTAGTCCGTGGCTACCTGCAGAAGGAACAGTGGCAGTACGCCATAGTAAGTTACAAGTTTCTGATGGTTAGACACATGTTCATGCTCGCCGTATGATTCCCCGCTAGCTCTCTTTGTTAAATTTCTTAGACAATACCGAGGATAAGAAATAAAACGTTTTCGAACAAGTTTTGTTACTTGTACGAGCAAGATGCCAATACGTCGCTATTTTTGATACAAATCTTATCCAAAATGTCTTGATCTTTGATTTACAATAATATCAAGATATACAGTGAGCGTCTCAAAACCGTCCGCGTAAAACATGTGCATTAAGCTCCTTGTACAAACAACTTAAAATGAGCCAAAGATCAAAGTCAACCAACCATACTTGCATACAGGCAGCACCTTTCACTAGCGAGTATCGTCCATTCAATGCTCGAGAGTGATGAGTCCTGGACGGCGGTGGTCTCCTTTTGTGAGAACGTGATGTCCTGCAAGGTTGGCGAATATCGGGTAGGAGCTCGCAGGAGGCACCACCTGCAGCGCCTTCTAGCGTAAAAAAATTCTAGGCCGGGATTCGTGGATGGGCACTTGATCCCGTAAGGCTATGACGATGTTGGGGACGTTTTAATAGCCTGAGTGACCCCTTTTGTGGAGAAAACCGGTCCCACATGGGGTCGGCCAGTCGCTGGGGTGTCCTATCGCTGATACATCCGGGCCACCCCGTCACGCGGCCAAAGGCCGTCTGTCGCAGTGGTTTCAGTGGCACGTTTGTCGTGCTGAGACCGACACACCGTTCCGGCTCACCCAGGGTCGGTTGGATGCTGCATAGGAGTACTTTCCCTGCGTAAAAAAATAAATAAATAAATGCGTGAATCGTAAGGTTGTCTTTGCGAAAAGTATGTTTAAGTCATGCACTTTTGTCAAATAGAAGCGTATTTGAAAAAACGACTTAAAGTATATCGCGTAAGGTTGTCATTGCTAAGATGTATGTGTATGTACAAACCTGGATACTTTAGAATGACAGTTCTGTGTAAAGTCGTGTTCCTTGTAGTTTTCTGAAGGAATGGTCTTGATTTAATATTAAAAAGAAAACTTATTACAAAATCATGTACGAGTACGCATGTAACGTACTCTACGTGATTGATAAAGTATTCAAACATAAAACAAAACATTATTTAATAGTCATGTACTATCTGCTTAGTTCAGCTACACGTTACATGATACTAAACGCTTCTTGTATATATAATTAATCATCTAACCTTGACAATGTTCTAATGTGTGTGCCATGCAAAAGAACATTGTCTTATAACACTAGACATTGTGCGGACCAAAAGTATAACATCAAATTGTTAAAGAGAGTGACCATATCGTCATGCGCGCAAACTTGAGAAATTATAATTAATTTCTTAATATATCTATATCTATAAACGTACAAGTGCATTTAGTTGCATACTGTAAACAAAATACAATTTGATTATTAATATTACACAGGAAGAGCCGAGAGCGTCTTAGAGTTCACAAAGTGTGATGTTTGTCTGGTCTGTCTGATCCCTCTTAAACTCTATTTCATACAAATGTTCCTTGAAGGCACTTTAAAAATTTACTAATGGACTGTTTCTGGACGCTTTCTGGGATCTTATAACCTATTGTAGAGGTGTATACGAGTGCATTGTCCCTAAAAGGTTTGCGTTCTCTGTTAAACCTATGAACTGTTATAACTGTTTGTGCCTGTTTCTAGTATTTCTATCATATTGAAATAAATAACATTCGTACGCGTAAGACATTATCTAGAATATTAAAAATAAAAATCTAGATAAGAAAACTCAGAACACAGGCCGTAGTCATCGGGAGACCTGCATTAATTGACAAGGGAGGCAGCACAGCCAGTCGCACTTGCCGCAGGTCTGGCTTAGTCAACTGTCAAAAGTTTAGACAAATGTGTAAGTGATACTCTAATATCACTATTAGTACTGCACTGCTCACGTAGGCACGGTACGCTAAAGTCACTTGTAAGTTATAGAGTGACGTAAGTTATGGTGACAAGACTGAAAAATGCCCCGACCCATAGGGGCCATTAGTGAGAGAGGACCATGAGGACAGACCCTAATACTTATTCATTAAGGTTCTAAGGATCCTCTCTTCCTTTCTCATATTCCTTGCTGTTTTCTACCTTCTTTATGTCTCAAAAGCAAAATCGATGAATTGGTCCCGGGGCGTCAAACGTAATAGTTACTGAATATGGACATTCGTGTAAAGACTGCTCTCTCGATTTCTAATTGTACTGTCGACTCTGCGACTTTCTATTGCTTGATTTTACGCGGAATTAAATATGTGATAAATAATGTGGCTCTTGTTGTTTCTAGTTCTATGATTGCCGACTTTTTTTTTGTAGACGCGGGGCAACGCATTTACGCGCCTTCACTGACCCTGGGTGGGGTCCTGTGGTGTGTGGGACTCGCGGCACATGATAGTGCCGAATACCCACAAAAACCACCGTGAGTGCCATCAGTGCCGTCCTTGGTGAGGTGCCCCGGAACAACAATCATCAGGGCACCTCGACGGCTAGTCAGCACCCTAAGGGTCCAACTCCACCTCCACACATGGGGTTGCCCAGTACTACAGGACCACCCCACCGACTTTGGGACAGTGTAATGGGTTGAGGTTCCCATCCTCGCCCCTTGCCCCGTGCGCAAAACCGCCTCCTCCTGTTGCTCTTTGGTCCCCTCTTCTTATAAGAGGGATACCGAGAGCGATTCCTCCTCCTGATCTTTAAGCCCCCTCTTCTTATAGGAGGGGTGCAAAGATCTCCCTCGGTTAAATTAGCTTCGCTTGGGTTCACCCAGGCTACTAAGCCCACTAAGACTAGGCTTGAACCATGGTGGGGATGATTGCCGACTTGTAGTAAGGTATCGATACATCATCATTATGGATCATCGAGTATAGAAAGCATTACCAATAAGCATTTTTTTGACGCGGGGAAACACATTTACGCGCCACCGTCGACCCAGAGTGGGGTCCAGTGGTGTGTGGGCTTGTGGCATGTTATAGTGTCGAATACCCACTAAAACCACTGCGAGTGCTATCAGTGCCACCTGGTGAGTTTTCCTGGAACTCGTCAGGGCACTTCGACTAGTCAGTCCCCTAAGGGACTGACACTACCTCCTCAGAGGCAACAACTCCGCCAATTTCGGGAAAGTGCAAGGGGGTCAGGTTCCCATCTTCGCTCCCTCTCAGCGAGCAAAAGCCCCTCTTCCTCTTTCTATTTAGTTCTCTCTCCTTATAGGTGGAGTGCAAAGAGCAGCCTCCTCCGTTCAATTGGTTTCGTCCCAGGGTCCCGACCCAGACCGGGTCCACCCCAGGCTAATAAGCACCACCGCCACGAGAAGGCTTAAAACATGGTGGGGCACTTGCAAGATATTTGAACAAATTCGATATCGCTATTATATAGTTTTCTTTTTTAAAGATTGTAATTTACAGTCTGTAACACCAAATTCCACCCAATTCCGTTTAATGTTCATTAGTCTGAGCGGGAACGGTTAACATAAGCATTAATATGTTATCACATATCCCAGTTAGCATCGTTAGATAGCAAGTTTGCTCTAAGCAGAAGTTAAACCGCACCTTCTTGATATTCATTGAAAAGGCTTAGTGTTTCGCAATTCAGCTTAAACGGATTAGAAGACCCCGTTACATGCTGATGTTTAAATGTTAAACTAAACTTGTGTGTTTGTCCTACAGAGCACGCTCAGTTGATTACGCACTATTGCAAATGGCTGCTGTGTTTAGTCAAGCGGACAGACTGCCCACATTTAAATACTGGATGTACAAAATGCATCTAGGCCTAGATAAAAGATAAAATCATGAATTAAACATTTTTAGTTGCTTAAAACTATATGTATAAGATATTTTTCATTGCTTTGGTAAATGTTTCTCAGATTGTTAAGTGTTTCTCAGATTATTCTGAGCACGCATTACACTGTCCGGGATTGGAATGTGCCCGAAGTGATCATAGACTTGCCACCTGTGGGCCTATTAGTCGTAGCGTCATGCTATAGCCTTCCTTGATAAATGGTCTATTCAACACAAAAATATTTTTTCATGCTATTAGTACAGATTATGCTCTAACGGCAGGTACGATACCCTCGGCGTTTTGAAGACAAAAAGGCTTCGAAGATAACATCTAATCGAATGTTGATCATATTGAATGACGCAAGACTCCTCTTCTCTCTCGGTGACACCCGAACGATCGGTGGTTTTCGACAGTCGCCTACACAGCCTCCGCTAGTATTGTTCTTTGCAGTGCGCGATAAATGAATGTTGCTTTAGTTAGTTCCGTGCTTTTTATACTGAACTATTGTTTTCACCGTAAAGTTATACGCAAAACGTACTACGGTATGTGGCTCAATTCGACTGTAATACAGCAAGCACTACTATCACTCACAAAAAAATCTACGAGAGCGGGCAGCTCAATGGATAGAGATAATATAGATAGAGAAGGGAAGCCAGCCTAAAGCGCGGACGTCTAATTCGGATGAGACGACAGATGTATCTATCTCCATTTGTCATTCATTCTTCTCTGCGTATGCGCATGCGAGATTTGATAGACAAAGATAGTAATGTGTTCTCATCTTCCTTCTCTACTCAGCAAGACGACGAGTAGTAATATGTCGGCAACAGTATTGTTGCTACTTTCTTTTTGTTAAATCGGGGAAAATCACTTTCGCGCCTTCACCGGCCCTGGGAGGGGTCCAGTGGTGTGTGAGGCTCGTGGCACATGATAGTGCCGAATAATGCAATGTAAAACCACCGCGATTGTCATCAGTGCCGTCTTTGGTGAGGTGCTTCAGAACACTAAGCCATCAGGGTACCAAAACGGCTAATTAGCCCCCTAAGGGACCAACTGCACCTCCACAGGGGGAGGGGGTTGCCCCGCACTTTGGGATACCAATTTTGGGACAGCGCCATTGGGTGAGGATCCTATCCTCACCCCTTGCCCCGTGCGCAAAAGTGGCGCCCCATATGGCTATCCCCTATTCTTATAAGAGGGTTACAAAGAGCAGCCCTCTCCGTGGTTCAATTGGCTTCGCCCAGAGTGTATCGGTTCACCCCAGGCAACTGAGCCCCACCGCCACAACAGGGCTTGAACCATGGTGGGGACATGTTACTGCCTATGGTATCCCTTCCCCATCTATATTATCTCTTTGGCTAAATGACTGTTATAATTTAAGATTATATATTATTTAAAAAAGTTTCTTTTTAAGTTTTCAAATTATTTTATGTTACTGTAAAAATAATATAAAAATATGGTAATAAATTCTACTTACTTATTAACAGGTTTCCAAGGTTTTTTTCAACAACAATAAAAAAAATACCGACTTCATAAAACAAAACAAACCTTTTGATGATTCGTCCACGTGCTACATGCGCGTATACACAATATAAATATTGTAGTCATTTGTTTCTTGTTTACCTTAATTAATTACGTCTCCTTCTGATCGTTACGTATGTTAATCCGCGATTTTATCCGACAACTCGTTGCGTCTATCCTAGCTGATGCATTCTTCGTTGGATTTAGCATGTTGAGTAAGATCCGATAAGACGTGGGACCCGTTGATGAAACCGAATAATACGAGAACACAAGAGATTAACGCGTTCCAACAGACGGTCTGTACAAATATTAGTATAGGGGTGTTGACTGTGCGAGAGCCATCGAAATTTAAATTTTAAGGTTTTTATCATTCCAATACCGAACCCTATTATACATATACGACTAATCGTCATCAAGGTTTGTAAATAAAAGTGTAACTTACATACGTACTATAATTACAAATGCGAGAAATTGTGTATTTGTTTGTCATTCTTTCATGCTAAAACTACAAGCACAGAATTTGATTCATATCTGTAATAACATAAAAAAATAAAAATACGTGAATTTATTTAAAAAAAAAACTCTTGGGATATTTATTGCCAGTAAACCCGCAGGGCCAGTGGGCCAGTATAAATTAAGATATGCATATTTTAAGTTTATTTAATTGAATACTACTAGGTGTTACTTCGGTGTTAGCCTTGGAATAACTTCAGCAGCCTAAGGCTACCACTTTTTTTTTTGGTGACGAAGGGGAATGCATTTATGGGAGCCCGGGTAGACCCCCAGACCTATGTTGGACTCGGCCATTGGGTAGCAATACCAACTAAACCCCTACGAGAGCCATCAGCCGCTATAAGTGGAGGGTCCCGGATCTGCAGGCAACAGGACCCCTCCAGCGACAGGCTGGCCTCGGCGAAAAGGCCAGACTTCACCTCCTAGCCTAAGGCTACCACTAAGCTAACGTAAGTCAATAGGCATACGCCTACTTCTGGATCGCTTTCTCTTTGGTGCTGAACTTGTGCTGTGGAAGCGAGCAACCCAATACGGCTTCATCCGATTTCCGTGTGTGCTCGTCGGTCGATGAGATTAGGTTTTTGATCAATAGGTCCGAACCCCGCGCTCCCTCAAATGGAAGAGGTGCATCCCAATGTGTGTATGTTTATAATAATAAATTTAATAATTATTATCATGGCCAAAACCACATTGTCCCTCATCCCATGAATCCAACGTCAAGGGACGTTCGCGCACGATAGGTAAAATGGCCTCCGTGCTGACGTGAATGAATGACTCACGGAGTGATAATGAATATGCGCGAAATTTTGTGCTTAAAACGTACGGGTAAACGAGTTTGATGCGTTTTTTGTAGGATAATCGACGTAATCGAGACGGATGTTAGTTAAAATTTATAAAAGTTTGATCCGTCATTCCGTATTTCATGATTAGCGTATTTTTTAAAGTTCATAAAAGGTATACATATGATGGACTATTTTACAATGATTTTTATATTTTATGAAATTGTTTTCTATATACTAGCGATTTGCCCCGGCTCCACCCGTGAATTACCGTAACAAATTTTACATTAAACCTGTCTTTAGAATCGCTCTATCCATGGGCGAAAGCCGCATCAAAATCCATTCAATAGATTTTGAGAAAATCCATCACATACAGACATATAACGTAAAGGATTTTAAAAAAATAATATGTATAGATTAAATCAAGGAACTTGTAAATAACTCAATATACCTCGAGTTACACATAGGAAAGTAACAGTAGACCTTGGGTTATTACTCACTTTTGTGTTGATATTATGTTGTCTGAAAAAACATATCTTAATTGTTAAATTAAAGACATGTTCTTTTTTTTTAGTTTTACCGGAAACTTAAGTATTCGCTTCGCTGGACGTGAGTTGGTTCCGATTTCTGATTTGTCGATTGTGTCAGAATCTGATTTCTGATGATCCAATATCATATTCCTTATTCTTGATCTTTTAAAGGAAGGACGCTACTACTGACTTCCTCGTGGACACTAGTCCACCACCAGGTAAGCGTGTTCGACCACAGTCGTGTTCCACACAAATTTTTCAATTTCTAATAACAGTCCGAAGTCGGGAAGTTGGCGGTGTTACAACCCCGCGCCTCGGAGTGCACGTTAAGCCGTCGGTACTGCGCCTGATTCCTCTTCGGTCGTGTCGGACCGCCCTCCTATCGGAATAGGACCAGGGAGTAAACTCCTGACCCACAATATGTCCTGAGTATCTGGCTTCACTAAATAGAGATGAGATGGTTAATGCAATCGAAATCCCAGTAGGACGACAACGTTACTGCTAACGTAGTAATTGCAACGCACTACTTTTTGCAACATTTTACGTAACACATTACATTTATATACATTAGGTACGCATTTTACCGAGAATTTCTTTGCGCATGGTGAGTTTGTTACTTTTCATCATCATTAGTCATCATTACCAGCCCTTATCGGGCCAGTGCTGGACATGGGCCACTTTCAATGAACGCCAAGACGAATGATTATAATTTCTTACTTTTATAAGGGCGATTTTTTACGGTTTACTTTTAACCGTAAGATTTAACTTCGAGTTACGGATGGACATGAATGTACCATAAGCCATCAAGAACATCACCTTCACACCAATAATCATGCATTACCTAAACCAGTGGACATAACTTTGAATGTAATGCGCGCGTAGGCGAGATCTCCAGACACAGGTTTTTCTACAAACTTACCAGGCGATCTCACACACTGTATTGTTACACTTAATGTCATAAGAAGAAATACGATTATTGTATTCTCTTCTGTAAGAGTTCCGCTTTTTCCACTTAGCTACATACCCCTAAAAAAATTGTTGGAATATGTTTCACGGTACTTCGAGCTGTTTGTTATGCCGTATGAGTACTGTTAGAGAACTTGTAAAACATAAGTTGTAGTAGCTACGCACTGTTCAGCAATTCTAATGACTACGACTGGTGACGAAAAAATTAATTTGTTTAGTTTCTTTAAAGACTGCGCGTTGACTCAGCCGGCGGAACAATATGCGCGCTTATTTATTTTGTATTTTGATTGTAAAGGTCATTCAATATAAATTGTGTAGAACGAATATTATTTACCTTTTAACTACCTGAGATCAACGACATGTAGATCGGCTAGCTTTGCCCCGCGACTTCGCCTGCATAAAAAAATCACAAATGAATTCAATACTTTTATCGGGATAAAAGTACATTTTACTTTATTCAACAATTATTACATATGTCTGAGCTAAATTTCAGTCGCATACGTTCAAAAGTTTTTGCACGAAAGAATACTAAGAATATTGTTGTACTAACCGGCGGCCATCTCTATAGAGACCAGCCAACTGCGCAGGACACATTACGGTGCACATGTGTGTGCGCAGGCACAAGTGCACTACCCGTTTGTCCTATTCCGATGGGACGGCAGCAGGACCGACGGATTAACGTGCTCTCCGAGCCGGGAAAACGAGCAACTGGAGACTTTTTACGTGTACCGACGCTCATGAACATCCACACAATTACTATGCCAATGCGTTTCCCTCCTTTA
>JAFELO010000881.1:45719-63893 GCA_017140195.1 Eumaeus atala
CCCCCCAATGTACCACCGGCTACTCATAAACCGCACGAAACGGGACACTGAAGATGTCACTTTACGGCGATATTATGTGAACGAGAGTGCCGGCCAAATTCCGTTGCATACGGGGATGGGAGATGCACTATACATGGCACTACCTCCTCCTATGCAACATGGCGCTACCTCTTTTGTCTTTTGTTTGCGAAACTATAGTGAGAAACCTCTAGAGAGGGATAAAAGAGAGCAACATGTCAACATCTGTTTGTCTCGATGTTCATGGCTGTTGTTAGTCATTCTATTGAGCAATTCTCGTCTCGACCCTTGTGATAAAAATGAGATAAAGAGAGAAAGGAAACCTGCGCTCGCAACACTCTCACCGGCCCCTACAGTAATATGGGTGCAGTAAAGCAACTCCTTCGCTCCCTCTCAACGTTGGCCTCGTTTCCGTAACGCTCTCGCCACACATCAGATTACTCCCCAAATCAAGCGCGCGCAAGTTTAACTTCAACAATTCGTACTACACTCAACTGTTATAATCAAAAACTGTTAGGCGTGACGACGTTCTTAATGTTTTAATTAAATATTACAACAACACACCAATCCAACTATGAATTTCATTAAAAACATGTAAATTTCTAATTTCTGCTGAGCGTAGATTATAGTTTTAAGGCATTATTTGTCCCGTAACGAACCACTTGTTTTACAACTCAGCTATACTTTTATCATCCGCATCTTAGCCGCAATTAGCTGTTACAAACACACTCATATCTTGATGCATCTCTCCCGTCTGCGAAAGAGAGGGGGATCGATCGCCGCAAGGTTAATATAATCTACAAAGGGGCCGGCGAAACTTATTATATTCACAAGTTTTCAGTGTCACAAGTAACTAAGTGATATGTAAGCTGTAAGTCTCACCTGAGTGCTACTTTCATTCCAGCATTGATTTTTAATTAGCGAAATTTGGCATAAAATTGATGACGCGGAGAAGTCGCTATTTGCGTTTAGAATTCAATTGTTTTATTATCAGTTTCAGTTCTTAATTGTATGTGTTACAAACACTGTGTATATTTTCAAGTATAAATTCTATTATTTCTTAAAAGAAAATAATAAAAGTTCGAGTATTTACAACTTGTTTGCATGAGGACGCCGACGACGCGATCGCGATAGCAGTTGCTAAGTTCGCCCAAGAACACAAACAAAGAAAAACCATGACATGACGGATAGCAGTTTTTAGTCGATAGTAGCTACCGCTCCACGATCTGAGCCCGACACACACTTCAGGCCCCCTTGGGTCGGCTGAATGTGCGTAATTGTACTTTTCCTGCTAGAACCAATATTATGTACACTCTCGTACCGGTCGAGCGACGAAGCCTTACATATAGTAACACGGATGTAATATATGACTGACAGAATGACAAACTCACACTCAGCTTAGGGAGATGAGCCCGGGTTCGTATCCGTAAGCCGAGAGCTTAGATTACCATAGAGATAATATAATCGCGATTGATATATTGATATAAGACTAATAATAAATTAAAACCTGATCGCGGCATACGTTGTTGTTCGAGAGCGAATCGAACCCCTCCCGTCAGAGGGAGGTGCGGGGAGGCCGGCCTCCTCTCATAACAAACGAGCTCATTTCTCCTTATTCACGCCACCGCAATTTAAACGCCATAGTGCGCGCGCCGTCCTACTAGGAGGGGGGGGGGGGGATCGCTTCCCCCTTCGCGGTCCCAAAAATAATAACCATAGGGTAACGCCCGCAAAACATTTCAGTTCATCTTTCCCCATCTGCGAGAAAAGAGGGGGGTCTGTCCCCCTATCGTCTCCCTAACATCTATACAAAAATCTTCGCTGGTCCGAAGAAGTAGTAACTGTTACGTAACTGCCCAACGTAAAGGCGGGTTATGTGTGCAGCTGTCTTTGTATGGAACGGCACTACATTGAATAAGCGTTGGTCGGCTTTGATGAATCATTATCATCGATCCGTATTGATCCTGCGAGCGTCAACAAAGATAACACATTTATAAATTCGGTCGTGCCCGGTAATTGGCGTCCATTTGACGCCATATTTTTTTTGTGACGGCTGTGTGTGTGTCTTCTAACTAGCCTTGCTTTTTTCTTTTGATTACTTGTGTAACATTTTACGCGGTGGGGATATTGTTTTTTGAATTAGTTTTAAATTACAACAGTAGATACATCTAGTAGAGACTAGTCGACGCACGAAGTAGGAAAGGTTAACAAGACATTTAAAGAAATACTTTTATCACGACCATGCCCTATGACTACATGAGTAATTACTATTTTGTTAAAAACTTAAGAAGTAGGTAGTTACGTTACAACAGACGCTGACTTCAGCCGCTGTCACAACTGCTACAGGCTTCGAGACCAACTAGACGTGACAGATGACATCTGGTACAACTAGTTGTATAGCTATGTAAAAGGTAGTGCCATGTTGCATAGGAGAAGGTAGTGACATGCATGGTGCATGACCCTACATCCTCCTATGCAATGGAACTGGGCTGGCACGACCGGGGAGGTACCTCTCGCTCATTTGATACCGATGCAAAAAAACACCTACTGTGTCGCGTTTCGTGCGGTTCGTGGCTGGTGACCCATTAGTAACCGGCCCATGAGTATTTGGCCCATTGGGGGGAGGTGAAAAGGAGGGAATGGCATCGGTATAATTATGCTGATGTTCACGGGCGCCGGTAGACGTTTGAAGGACCTGACTGCTCGTTCTCCCCCTATTCTCAAAAAATGGCTGCGGCGTAAAGGTTTTGTCATCACCATCACCATCATCGATTGGCCACCAGCTGCACGAAACAACGGAACATCTGCTACTTTACGCCGGTACCACGTGAGCGAGAGATACCGTCCCGGCAGTGCCCTCCCCATCCAGTAGCAATGGAGCTACTGAATGGGGATGGCAATTACTGCTGAACATAAGCCTTCCTCATCTCGCAAAGTTAGTCGACCTCGCCCTCACGACAATTCATTATACCAACGCTCTAAATTAGACAGAAATTTTAAAATTGGAACGTACCTTTTTTGCTTATAGATTATATCTCCATTATAAATTATATCCCGCCAGTATCTCATACATAAAACCTTTTTCTTGCTTTCTTACTGGCCTTGTGTGTGTATTTAAATGTTGTAGAAATTTGACGTTTTGCTTACATTACAACAGTCACGGCAGGACGAGATATATTTACATTAAGTAATTTGAGTTTTATTGTTTGGTTGAACGGGCTAATATCAGGAACATCTGTTCGAATTATTGCTTTGATTGATTGCTAACTGAAAAGAAAAAATCATGCAACTACGGTTCCATTATCTATAAAAATAGGCAAAAAAACAGATTTAACGTATGTGAACCCCTATTTCTTCCATTTTTGAGGTTCCGGAAACCTTACTTTGTTGTCCGAATGTCTGTCTCGCCGACTGTATGTCTGTCAAGCCATTTTTCTCGGGAACAAATAGAAGGATCAAGGTGAAGTTTCCGTCAAATACTAAGTCTGCGAGGTCTTAAAGCCCTGAAATGGTCATACTTGTGTAAAAATACAAGTTTTCGGCAAAAAATCATTTTCTTTCTGATTAGAACGTCTTATAGGCTAATCTATCCTTCGTTTCCAAGTGTTCCCGGAACTGAACGGACGTGTTTATTGTATACGTGGACACCAGGTGTTCTGATACAAGTGGAGGCCCTTAGGGTAGTGGTCTAGTAAGATGTAGTGCCATGCTGTATTGCAGCGGAATTGGGCCCGCACGACCGGTATACGGTGTCGATGCTATTGCATTTTCCTCCACATTTGACCGGACTAGCGAAGACTTTTGTGTATTCTAGTTACCTCCTCTCCGCTCGTATACCGCCGTTGTGTTAAATCTTTGCTGTCAAATTTCTTGGGGTTTATTTGTTGCCGTGGCCCTTTGGAGGGAAGGAGCAAAGGAGCAAAACGCACAACAATGACGCGGATGTGAATGGGCGTCTGTAGTAATCAAAAGTTCAGTTTTCTTATACCGATACCGACGCCCATAAACAACACATTTTTATTCTAAACGGGTAGTATCTTTGACCACACTTTATCACCACTGCTACTCCTGTGTCTCCAGGAACAACAGCGGCCTTCACCTGGGACTCTTCGATATGATCGCGGGGAGCCCAAGGCAACTAACTAACTGCCTTGGGACCCGCAACGAAAATAACCAGAAGAAAATAGGAGTAAGGAGTGATTCCAGTTTCCCTTCCCAATCGAAGTGACTTAAGAAGTCAACAAACAGAAGCGGCAGCCAGATGAAGCACGGTTTTATATCAAAACCCGACCAAACGCCTGTACATATCCATACTAACAGCCAACTCCCCTTGTATTTTAGGTAAATTGGTAAAAAGGATTCTAAAACAGAACGCCTTCGACGGGAACCGTACGCATGGTCTCTATAAAGAAATAAGTTGATGTTCCTCTATATGACTCGGAAGTTTTTAGGGAGGTACGTACGGATTTCATAATCTTGAAAAACAAGGGATATATTGCAATGGGTTAATTGGACAAATCAGTGCAGTCGCCTCTTTTAGGTGTCGGGTACATCAAAGCCCTCTTCCAAGTGCTTCGTAAGACAACAGAGTAAAAGTAGCAGTAAAGACGCGTTAAGGCTGGTGCCGACTCCTGAGGACAGGCCCGCGGCATAACCATTGCGATACCCTCGAGCACACTCAACTTATATATAGCCAGTGGAAACTTGCTCTACGCACCGAGAGCCAGTACTGATCGAGAATTAATAACGAGGGGTAGTAGGCGTGGGTGTTACCTGATCATCGAAAGTACAGTTGGATGTGAAAAGAGAGCCTTCAGAGGTCGGCTTTCTCTTTAGCTGTATGGGCCATTGAGCTCTCGCTCCAGGTAGCGAAATTTCCAAAAAAAAAACCTCAGCAGCCAAAATGGCAGAATACCGAAGAAAGGCAGGATAACCTCTAGCCAAGTCTGCCGATGTGCACCTACTTTGCCTTACCAAATACACTTTTAACGTGGACCTGGAGGCAGAATTGTACTTCTTTCTGAGGCGCCGCCGCCACAGCTCACACCCGGAAGCACACCACCTGTGGCAGTACGTCAGTCTACAGAAGTGAGCAAACTAAGTCTGCACCCTACTGCTAATACCTACCTACTGCTAACGGGTCCCGTTGAGAACGGATGAAAGATCTCCACTGCGTGAAGCACCATATCAACATTGAGTCAATGACTGCGCCAGGAATATCCAGTGAAAAGCGAATGAAACCTGAAGGACGTAAAGAAGAGGCGCATCCGGTTCCAGTCTGCTGATGAATAGTGCCACATGCGGCGACAGCTTCAGAAACAAGGCCGTAAATCGCGTCTAACAAAATATTTAAGAAGAGGTTACAGGTTGATAACATGTTTTAAATATTTTATTGGACGCGAAATTTTAATCTTCACCCATTCAGAGTAATGGAATAAGGCAAAGATTTTGACAGCCCATATATAGCCATAACACGTTACCATAACAAGAAAATCTGAAAAATATGACAACTCGACCTTGACTCTTTCTAAAATCTTTCAATATTTCATAAGAATAGATTAAACTAAATATCTATATGATAACTTACCTTGTGCCCTTGCTTGTTGATGAAGAGAGATTCACAATACCAAAAAAAAATCTGAAAATAGGGGTTCTCCCCCTCTTCATGACAAGATGACTACAAACACGCCATTAGCTCAGAAGATTATCCCACTTACAAACTGCCATTACTTTTTCGATAAACCTAATCCGGAAAAGAGGAAACAACTGCCAACGATTCTTGCACAAAATTGCACAGTGACGAAACAAGAAACTTCTGTTTCCATTCAAAATATTTTACGTAACACAAGTGTAAAATCCAAATTGATAATCGACACGTTTTCATGGTCACGATAAGGCGAGATATGACTTTTTTTTATCGATTTCTCCAATGATATATCTATCGGATAATAGGCGAGCCCTCCCGGCTCCCAGTTCAGTGAGACTCTAGACTTGCTGCTAGACGATTGCACTCCAGTGCTCAGTCGAAGAGGATTCTTAACGATATGAAAAACGTTGACAATAATGAGGTTAGAGCTTTTTACTTATCCGTTTATAAGTGAGTTGTGAGTATATAGATTAACTAGTGCTATTATATAGAAGTAATGTTTCTATCTTTGTTGGTTTGGTTTATCATGTGTAAGATGATCGAAGTAATTATCCGATCATGAAAATTCTTGGACTTGCAGAAAGCTACACTGCTCAGGAGTGACAAGGGCTATACTGTTAAGATTGAACAAACGTATGACCCTTAAGTGTTGGACGCGTTTCGGCAAGTTTTTTATACTACGAGTATTTTATCGCGGTTTATATTAAGTATTGTACAATCGATATTATCCTAAATCTTCAGTTACTTTTGCGTTATGACACCACGACATTTATCACCGCAATGCAGCCGTGACCAAGGTTGCTGTAAAGCATCTGAAATGTCGGGATTGCGGTATACCTACATAAAACTTTCTCGTATAAACTTTGGAAATCGGTAGATATGTATATATATATATATATATATATATATATATATATATTATGATTTAGGGCAATTCACGTGCTAGGTAAAACTGGCAAGCATGTGTGGAAGAGTTTCCTGAGAGAAATATTTGCTCCGCTCGCGAACTGCTTAAATATTGGTCTAATATTGACTATGTATATTTTTAACCAGCTAGTAATTTTAACGAGGGCATCAATAGTAAGACGTAGTCAATTATAACCAGGGCATCAATAGTAAAACCTAGTTCATTTTAACGAGGGCATCAATAGTAAAACGTAGTTCCTTTTAACGAGGGCATCAATAGTAAAACGTAGTTCATTTTAACGAGGGCATCAATAGTAAAACCTAGTTAACTTTAACGGGGGCATCAATAGTAAAACGTAGTTCATTTTAACGAGGGCATCGATAGTAAAACCTAGTTCATTTTAACGAGGGCATCAATAGTAAAACGTAGTTCATTTTAACGAGGGCATCAATAGTAAAACGTAGTTCATTTCAACGAGGGCCCCGCCCCTGGCGTGCGGCTGTGTCAGCACGCGACAAATCGACTTCCGGCTGTTTGTGTATCTCTTGCACGAGATGCGTTTCCCTACTTAGCCAGCATCATTTAATATCCGTCCACTTGCAGCTCACGTATCGCTGTTTTCGCAGTACCTACGTATAAAGATTCTCTATAAATGCTATTTAAAAAAACTGCTCTTTATGATCTCGGTTGTCTCGATCCTACACGAGTCACATTAAATAATGAGCTATGATCCGCGATGTATTGTGTTTACACAGCAAAACATTGCTGCATTGCAATCTAAATGATGAGAATTTTAAATTTTACGTGACCGGAGCGATCTTGCTCACTTTGTACTGGCTTGAAATGATGGTTATACTGTCGCGTTTCGTGAGGAGGATTTGTTTATGTTAAAGCGATACTCATCGATATCCCTCTCGGTACTTCGGCGGTTACATGTGGAAAAGGAATATTGTTTATATTTGAACAAAAACGAACCCTAAAAGGATATCTTTCATGTATGAACATATAAATACACCTTTGCCTTGTACTCATGATTACAATAAAGTTAGACAATCTGAAATAACTACCTCCTTGACATAAAATTCAGAAATTTAACTGCTATGCACACAAATTAATCCTTTTGTCTCTAGCTAATATTAAAATACGGATGTTCGTATGTTATTCGATCTCGTACAGAGCGCGGTTCAGAGAGCAGTTCGATAAGCTACAGAGCGAACTTGGATTAAATGGCACCCCGGTAGAATGCTGCCACTTGCCACTTAATAAGTGTCTCTATTATAGTGTAGGGGGAATCGATAAATCGGTGCACTTTTAAGATCAGCTCAATTACTATGCCGATGCGTTGTCCTCCTTTCCTCTAAAGGGCCACCGGCTATTCAAAAACAGCACAAAATGCAATATGTCCCGGGAAAATGTCACCAATTATCGGAACCAAATTGCGTCTTAAGTCGAGTTTTTATTGACGAAAGTCTCGAAATGGGGCCGACAAAATTCAGCCCAATTTAGCCCCTAAAAGACACAACTATGCGCGCTTACCGCTAAAAAACCCCTTCTGCGTACTCGCTTCGAGAATACCCCGCTAATGGCCTCAACTAGTATCGGGATTTTTGGAGTCGACATATCGAGCAACGTTCAATTCCGCGGTCATTTGGAGGCGAAGGCTTTATTAGCCTCCAAGAAGCTGGGTGTGCTCAAAGGGCGAACCAGTACTTCACGCCACATCATCGGCTGCAATTATCTAAGGCACAGGTCCGCCCGCACATGGAGTACTGCTCTCACCTTTGGACTGGTGCCCCAACTATCAACTTGCCCCATTTGACCGTATTCAACGTAAAGCGACTCGAATCGTTGACGACCAGGTTGTTTCCGTGCAGCTTGATCCTTTGGCATTACGAAGAGATGTTGGCTCGCTTTGCATCTTCTACAGTTACATAGTGCATAATTTGACATGTACACATCTTTTATACGGTCAGCTTCGAAACGTTGACTGCGTATCTTATATTGTATTTTGGTATTTTTATAAATTACATTTTTTGTTTATATAGTAGGCACAGGAGCGAGAGTAATACAAAACGTAAACATAAAACATGCAATTATTAGATTAATAATTACTTATTGTGTTGTGTCGTTATCGTTAACTGCATTGCCCGCTACATCGAAGATTCATAGCTTCCCGTAAATTTCGAAACTGGAAATTTTAAAACAAAATTTATTCTATTGCGTTTGATTTTACAAAATAGTTTTTGAAACACGGCTACACATCCCAGAAACCCCAATTTGTAGAATGACGTCCGAATGTCTGTGTGTGTCAGTGTGTGGGTCTGTCTAGAGAGCGAGCAGTTTCACCTTTGGATAACTTAGAACGCCTATAAACATCCTCACACAGAATGGGCCATCTTACAATCTAGCAATCGCCTCACGTCGGTTTTAGTAAGTGACCGGTCAAAGCCACGGTCGTGCTGGCCCGATCCAACTGCAACGGAGCATAATGTTTTGCAAGTTAAATCAACGTCACTTTGTTCCAGGATACCAAAGGAGAGAGGATGAAGACGCAGAATGAAGATGTACTGGACGCAGTGCTGGGGTACATCGGAGAGTTCGGCCGCTATCAGAAGCTGATGTTCCTGGGGATGGCGCCATTCGGCTTTTTCTTCGCCTTCGTATACTTCGTGCAGATGTTTGTGACCCCAACACCGCAGAGGCACTGGTGTAAGGTGCCAGAGTTAGGCCACTTGGATCTGTCTCTGAGGTATGTACTATACTTATAATAATTAATCGGCATAACCAACTTTACCTAGCTCCACGATGTCACTGTCTGACTAAGAAGTCAATTCTGACGTATGTAGGAAATTCTAGTGCATGACCTATATTCAGCCGAAGTATGTCATTAATGCACTTGATCAAACTACGTTTTCCGTCAGTCACTCGTGTATACCTTCAAACCAACTCCTCAAACAAATCTATCTAGCAATGCGGAACCACAGAATATTAAAAAAACTAATGTATTTCGAGTTCTATGTTACAACTTTTTACACAAAATTATATGACCTCAGGTAATTAGTATAAAATCTTAATTAAATGTTAAAATGGACCTTACTTATGGATACTCGTGACATTCGAACGAATTCTAAAATAAATAAAAAACAGGGCCTTTAAATTTATGTTTATTATTATTATTTTTTTTTTTTATAGTATAGGGTGACGAATATCAGCATAATTATGGCGATGCGTTGCCCTCCTCGTCATTGCCAATTGAAACACTGTGACTATCGACACCCATAAACTACCACATGGAGGCTATGCAGACGCGTTTCCTGCTCCTCCAATCTCGCACAAGTAGCTCCGCGGTCGATCCAGCCCAATTCAGCTGCAATGTAGCAATAGCACTAACTCTCATTAGCTTTGCCATAACCGTGCTAATTATTAGTCTCATACATTTGTAATTGTAAAAACGTCCTAACACATTTTATCCAAAAACGATAATATGATGACCGCATTTAATTAAATAATTTTCAGATTCATTACATTATCTATAATCACAGCGCAAAATCTATAAGTTTGAATGTTATAGATAATATGTACTGCCCGTATAAACATCTGCTATCGCGAAGGACGCGCGTAACGGTCGACACTAGTATGTAGGCAGGTAGGTCAAAGATAAATAAGCACTGTGATATAACTTATACTAAACCTCAAAACGTCTTGTAAATCGATAACGTTAACCACGGAAAAGTATAGTAATGTTCAGAATAGGCGGAGCCTACGAGAGCGTAACAAGTAATCTCTTTCACTCAATCGGGCGACGCGTTCATGCGTGTATAGGAGGGCAACGCATCGGCATCGTATTTATTTGGATGTTCATAGGCGTCGGTAGTCGTAAAAAGGTTTCGTTTTTGTCCCCTATTCTATAAAAAAAGAACTCTTGTCACGTGAATTCATACCATCCGTAGTATGACCTTACGAGCATCCAGTTTTTTAAACATGCGCATGCAAAAGAGCAGAAGCTGAAACGCGTTATATCTTAGGGGGTACCATAGTGCAGGGAGTTGCTTCTTGCTCACTTATTACTGACGTAAAGTTGTGGCTGGGCTGTGTTTTACAAGCGTCTTGTAAGAGGCCGGTGGACCCCTTCTCTCTGCTTCCCTCACTTCTATTGTTTTTACTTAAGCTATTGTGGATCTATTTTCTTTCTTTTTTCTATATTATTATAATTATTATTGGCATGATTGTCAGACGGAACCTCACAACCCCAACTAACGGCAACGACTGGGACCGGTGTGTGATGTATGACGCCAACTGGACCGAGGTGCTGCAGAACTACACTGTACCCCCGGGTACGCCCACGATACCCTGCAAATATGGCTGGGAGTTCGAGCTGGGCGACATTCCATATGAAACTGTAGTCAGTGAAGTGAGTCATTTTTGGATAGGTTTAAATCTCCAAATATGGATAGTTGAAACAATTAGCAACTATTATGCAAGGCAAACTGTTATCCGCTGGAGTATATCCATTCTCAAAGAAGGCATAGTAAGTGTAATTCAGGTTATGACAGCCTGCCCTTATACAATTGTCTTGCCGATGATGTATTTTTCAATTGCACTATTTGTTCTCTCTGTTAACTCTTTGTAACAAACGCGAAAACGAGCGGAGTAAAATCAGGCACAAAGCTGACGACCTTACACTCCGTGACACGGCAGTATAACACCAATAACTGTTCCGACTCCGGGCTGTTAAATACGAAATTACCAACTACGCTTAGGTGGGTATAAAAGCCACTGTTATCTGTGGCTAACCATGCTTATCATTGGAACGATAAAACAGATGATATTGGTCAGGGGTGTCATTTCTTTGTACCGACGAAACTTGACAGTAACATGATAGTAGATGAAGCGCCCCTGAATGCAATTTGCTACAGTCCTGAGTTAGTTTAATCTGGTACTAAAGTAGGAGAACGTATGCTTACATGTTTTTCCTACATGACACACAATACATATTGATTTTGAATAAATTCCTTCCAGAGGGACTGGGTGTGCGACAACGCCAAATACATACCTACATCCCAAGCCATATTCTTCGCGGGGTCGCTGCTCGGAGGTATGTTCTTCGGATGGATGGCTGATCGCTTCGGCAGGGTTCCAGCCTTGATCGGTAAGAATTTTAAACCTTGTCAGGACTAGTGCATCTTCCTAATAACTAGCTATATATTACAACCAGAGATCTGGGATGATGTGGTCACATTCGATTCTAAACTGCAAAAAAATTATTTACTTTGATGTTGCCGAGCTCAGTAGGCACTAGTACTTCCACTTACCATCGACATAGAATGAAGGCTATACGTTCCATTTGGGGGCCTTTGTCGTGTTGAATGATAACAATGCAACTAACGACGTTTAGATTTATCGGAGCGTTGCGGGTCGTTAAGGAGGCTATGGATACGTATATACATTCGTCGTTACAAGAAAATACTTATAAGAAACTACACTTAACAAGTATCGGAGTACCTGCCCTAGTCTGTGGTACCAATCGGTGCACCTTCGTCCACTGGCAGCCGCCCAACATTTCCAAAATTACATCTTTGTTTTATATTAACTATACTTATATTGCAATGAGACGGTCATATCCCTTAAGGAGGCCGTGGAGCGGGCCAGAGAAGAAGACGTAGACGACGGGTGGGGGTGCCTCCCCAGATGGGACGCGAGGGCAGGATGGGAACGTGACCACTCTGTGTGGCCCTGACGTTTGAGGGGGCTGATCTAGGTTATCGGTCCAGCCTCCTTTTCGGAGCAGTCCGGTCCCTCAGGAGGGGCTGGCCAATCGCCGGGGTGCTCTGTAGCCGACAGATCCGGGGTACCTCAGTATTGGCGGCCGATGGCAACGGCGGGGTTATTGGGTATCCGGTAAAACCGCGAATTCCCGCACAGCCATCGGATCCCACCCAGAGGTATGTAGTGCGTAAATAAATGCATTTCCCCGCGAAACAAGAACAAAACCTATATTAAAATAATGTAATAAATAATTCCAGGCTCCACTTCTATGGCACTGGTCGGTGGCATCGCCACTATCTACACCACGGACTTCTGGGACTTCGCCTTCGCCAGGTTCCTGGTGGGGACTGCCTATGACAGCTGTTTCATGATTATTTATATATTAGGTAAACATTTGCCTATAAACTCTTTTAACATAGACATTATTTTGCCGAACGTGCATCGATTGCACGTGGTCAGTGACCACTGACTACAACATGCATCCATCCGTCAACACAGTATTTAGTAGTGTGCTGTCATCCATAGCCCTGATTCCCGTTTTGGACCACTCGGAACTTTCAGAGGACGTCACACATCAACATATAACTAACGCTGCCATAAACTTAATGAAAAAGTTATAAGAAACTTAGTGTGAAAGCTAACCGTTATAAGATATTGAACCGAGATAACTGATTAGGTCTTCCTTAATGGCGGAACTTGTACCTATCAAAACGATAAACATTTTGACTGCCTTAAGGAAAATGAATAAATGTATCGTAATTTGTAGGTAAGGCTTTTGCTGCATTAAGGAAAACGAAATCACTCACGTAATCTGATACGCGGAGAACGCCGGTGTCATAGCAAGATAATGTAACGATTTCATTATATACAGAAACACTAATCAGATATAATATCGTTATCGAACCGCGTATGTGTTCTAACTGACATTCATCAAATATACACAATATCATTTCCTGCTCATGTGCTTGAGGAAACAAGCGAAGACTGCGAGAGCCAAACTCAAAGGAGATAATGATCTAAAATCGGAGACTAATCTACTACACGTTTGTCTCCTTCTTGCGTGATAAAAAAATATGTATGTCATACACGCGACTGGAGTTTACTTTTATAGAACGAACACGATTCTAAAGTAAAAGATGCGCGAGACATAGGCGACGTAAGCACAGTAACAACTCGGGTGTTACGCTGGTGTTACTCTCGACTGGTCGTTCTTTATTTCACGCTACGTTAACTTCATGTTTTATAACGCGTACTTTAAATCATGGCGTACATTCCAAAAGAAGCACATTACGCACACGATATTGTCTATCAACTTGGTTTATGAATTTTTAACTAGACTTGCGGTTCAGATTTAGAGGTCACGTTTCTGCCCCATAGATCATCACGGACAATCTTTCGTCTTCAACTTTACCTCTATTGATTAATAATGTATAATATGGGTGTGCTTTATGGCCATTTTTTAATTCACGGAACAAGAGCACACCCTGAATGAGTTCTCGATCACTATAAGGACTCTGAACTCCCTGCCGGTGACCTGACCTGACCTGACCTGACCTTAATGCCCTGCTAGTGAAGTAGATTGAATGTACTTCTCTACTGGCAAGATCGAGGCTGCACTACAGTACTGTATTGTACCTTGGCCTCAGGCCGGGTTCTCAGCTCCATATTCACTGGACCCACACTAATCTGCAGTCACAGGCAAGACCCACTCCTCTCGTAGGTGCTGCTCAAATTAATATCAGCATATTGACATTACGTCATGTAGTGCATAACCCTTTGTTTGTAGTTCTCGAGTACGTGGGTCCAAAGTACCGTACGTGGGTGGCGAACATGTCCATAGCAATATACTTCGGCACCGGCTGCATCCTGCTGCCGTGGCTGGCGCTGTGGCTGGGCGACTGGCGCAAGCTGCTGTGGGCGACGTCGCTGCCCATGCTCACCGTGCTCGTCGTGCCCTTCACTGTCCCGGAGAGCGCTAGGTATAATACCATCTCTATAGACCTTGGCATCATCAGCTGTGTGTTGAGACCTGTGTTTTAATCTTAAATTTTTACACCTTAGACTGTTATGGTGAAATTTGTTAACAATGCCCCGATTACAAGTTATTGGTAGTCAATCACGCGATATCACCAGCAAAATTATTTTTCCCGGCCATGCCCTCATGTAATTGCTTTGTTTTTGCTGATTAGACTATTCCAGAATTTTAATGACATCCATGAGGACTTGAAAGTCTAATGACTTGAAAGTGAAATGGAACTATAAACTTGAGAAACATAACATTTTTTATGTTAGGGGGACAAACGAGCAGTAGCAATATTTTTAATGTTACCGACGCTCAAAAACATACGCTGAATTACTATGCCGATGCGTTGTTCTCCATTGCGCGTACCCTCCAATGGACTTTCGGTTACAAACCACATGCAATACGATACCGAAGATATCATAACAGCACGCAGCTCAAATAATAGCACGCAGCTCAAATATTGTTTTAAAGATTTATTGTCAAAAGCACCACTTAAATCTACCCAAAAAGTGTGTTTCGGCAGTAGTACGCAGATAACCGCCTGTGATACAGAATGGGAGATGTGTCGACATTAAAATCGTAAAATCTGTTATTTTTTTCAGGTGGTTAACTTCAAGGGGTCGCGTCAACCAAGCTGTGAAAGTTCTCAGGAAATTTGAAAGAATCAATGGCGCGACCATTCCTGATGACGTCATGGATGAATTTGTGGTAAGTTGCCTATGTAATTTGCATATCTTTGAGAATTTAATCGATATTTTTTCCGTCGAAGAATCTTCATCGTTACCTTAGTTCTTGGTATTTACCGTGGTTTGACGTAGCATGAAGCAATGAATTTCAAAAGACTAACACGATATTAATTACACACATGGATTGAAACTATCTCTGTAAATGACCTATTCCAAATGCCAGTTGAGTTTAAACTCCTAGAATAGGAAACAAGACATCGTATTCTGATTTCAGCTGACTTTTATGGGTGTGCTTTTTTTACAGGTGACGTCAAATCAAACAAAGAAAACGAAGGAGTCAGTATTGGACCTGATGAAGAGCGGTCCCCTGAGAAACCTGATGTTCCTGTTGATCTTCATGTACATGGCCTGCGCGCTGATATTCGACGGTCTGGTGCGGATGTCTGAAGGACTTGGCCTGGACTTCTTCATCACGTTCACTCTGACGTCAGCCACCGAGATACCGTCGGTTACGTTGCTGGCGTTTATTCTAGATAAGTAGGTATTACCTCAGCGCCTGCCCCATCCCCACCATGGCTCAAGCCTTGTTCTGGCGTTGGGGCTTAGTAGCCTGAGGTGGACCCAGGCGAAGCTAATTGAACCAAGGGGGATCTTTGCACCCCTCTTATAAGAAGAGGGGCATTAAGAATCAGGAGGAGGGTTCGCTCTCGGTACCTCTCTTATAAGAAGAGGGGACCTAAGAGCAACAGGAGGTGGCGATTTTGCGCCCGGGCCAAGGAGCGAGAATGGGAACCTAACCCCATTGCACTGTCCCAAAGTCGGTGGGGTTGTCCTGTAGTGCTGGGCAACCCCATCTGTGGAGGTAGAGTTGGCCCCTTAGGGGGCTGACTACCCGTCGAGATGCCCTGATGATTGTTGTTCCGGGGCACCTCACCAAGGGCGGCACTGATAGCACTCCCGGTGATTTTTGTGGGTATTCGGCACTATCATGTGCCGCGAGTCCCACACACCACTGGACACCACCCAGGGCCGGTGAAGGCGCGTAAATACGTTTCCCCGCGTCGACAAAAGAAAAAGAAAAGAAAAGGTGCCTGCCCCGTGGTCTAGTGATATACATGTCGACCACAGATTGTGAGGTCCCGGGTACGAGTCTCGGGGTGGAATATAAGGTGGAAGTATTCCTAGGCTAGGCGACGAAGACGAAGAATTTTATGTGTGCGCTTAGGAGTACAGTGTTAAGAAAATGCGGGTTCGCGCTGAAATACGCATCGTGAGGCCTGACTTAACTACCTCAAAGGCATCCCACGCAGCCTTCGGATTGACGACGCAAAATATTTTCGCATTTTAATTCCAGTACTACGCATAGCGTATCACTTCCCAGAACTTTTTTGATCATGTGACAAATTTAGGCATTTCACTTAAATATTCTCAGTTCAACCTAGAAGGCTACCTACCCTTAGGTTTGCCTTGATTTTTGACAATAATATAAACAATGTAATGAACTTGTCCACAGATATGGTCGCCGAGCTCTGACATGTGTGCCAATGACTGTGTCTGGTGTCTTAATCCTGATCGCATTGATGGTGCCCAAAGGTACGATGTTTCTCCTTGTCTTTTCTCGTCATGTAGCGTCTTTGCTTTGACCCCCTCAACTGCCACAGCTTTGGCGGCTAAGTAGTACGTTAGAGTGTGTGTGTGTGTGTGTGTGTGTGTGTGTGTGTGTGTGTGTGTGTGTGTGTGTGTGCGTGTGCGTGTGCGTGTGCGTGTGCGTGTGCGTGTGCGTGTGCGTGTGTGCGTGTGTGTCTGTCTATGTTTTCCTGTGAGGAACCCATTTGGCCCCAATAGTGCATATATAAACAAGGCATATGTGCGTGTATATTATAGTAGCTCTGCAGATGCGCCGTCTTTCTTGACCATATCATCAGTGATCCTATTTCATCGCTTTCCATTGATATGCTGCAGGTGTGCCGCAAGTGGCGCTGGCCATCAGTGCGCGGTTTCTCATCAACATGGCGTACAACACGACGCTCCAGTGGTCCACGGAGTTGCTGCCGACACCGGTGCGCGCCTCGGGCTCCTCACTCATTCACGTCAGCGGCTACGTGGCGACCGTCATCTCGCCTTTCATCGTTTATTCGGTAGGTATTCACAATTCACTTCGATCCTTCTCTTGTCCTGTAAGGTGGAGAAAGGATGCCAGTACTAGTACCACGTGTAAATCCGTGTAAGGGATGAGCTGGAGCGAGAGTGTTTGGTAATAATAAGGTAACACTGGTCTTGTAATCTATACTAATACACTAAAGAGCTTGGCACTTCATGATAATAAAGTAGGTTTTGTTGGATTTTTGGAAAAGGTCTAATTGTGACTTGTGGTATGAGAGAAAAATACTTGATATAGTCCTTCAGATCCCTGTATCATGGATAGCGAGTTTTCAGCAGAACAACCAAACTGCACAATCATAGAAATGTATAATACTGCTGGCGTAGTGAACACAAGCAGCAATACCTATTATGATTTAAGTTTAAGGTTATGGTAGATATTTGTACAATCTATTAACAATATTTACAGGAAAGGCTTTGGGCACCCCTGCCACTGCTCATCCTTGGGGTGTCAGCTTTGTTTGGTGGAATGATCGGTATCTTCGTCCCAGAGACCAATGGCCAACCCATGCCGCAAACGATCGAAGAGGGTGAAGTATTCGTTAGGAGTTTCACGGTTTGCGGGTAAGTACTTATTGTTAGTATATTGTATTGTAACCACTATCCCCAATTATCAAATGGGAGTAAACATGTAAGGTACTAACAACAAATCATGGGGCATGGCCCACCACACTTTCCTACCGCTGTTACTCCTGCGTCTACAGGATCGACAGCGGCCACCACTTGTGGCCCTTTGATATATTCATATCTTGTTAATGTACACAATGTCAGGAAAGGTAAAGGAAACAAATCATCAAATCCTACATTTCACAAGAAAGTTGATAATACTGAGCCCTGTGGGCATATTCGAGTCAAAGAAATCATGAATTAAAAGTGAACGAGCCGCAGTTTTATGTGCTGTTTATGCCCCTGTTTTCTTTAATTTGATAAGGAGCATTGAACACCAGGCGTTGTCAAAGGCATCGGA
>JAFELO010000881.1:63908-98091 GCA_017140195.1 Eumaeus atala
GGAGTCAATCGTAATCAACGTAAATATTTATTCACAGAAAAGCCGAGGACGTGGAAGAAGCGAACGTGGACGAGAAGCAGAAGGCTCTTGTTGGCGCGTAGCGGCAGCGGAACGGATCCGTCACGTGTTAGCCCCAGGCCACGTCCAACATCTAATCCGAGCCAGAAATGCCATAGAGGTCGTATCGTACCTGACAGTAACACGTGTATGTAAATTATGTAGTACAGATATATATTATAGGATATATATATAGGATTTGAGTAGCTATTGATACGCTATAAGTTAGTGATGTATACATTAAAATACATACGTAAATTATGTTATTCATACTGAGGTGTTGTTGTTGTAATTTCCGGTAACATTAAAACTCTATAAAACTTGGACTATTGTCATACATACATACATTTTATATATATATATATATATATATATATATATATATATATACACATCACCACTTTACATACTTTCGTGTTACGTGGCTGTTTATATTTATCCCTAATTTAATACATAATTAATAAAGCGTTGTCCAAATGTGGCTATATTCCTTTAGCCACATAATATTATATAGATGGCTAGGACGAAGGAGAAGACTAAAACTTTGACCGATTTCAGCCTAGCTTTAGCCGTCCCAATATCATATAGATGGGCGAAGATATGACGAAGAAGATTTAACTTTAATCCACCGTACACTAAATAGAGGTGATTTAGTAAACTCAGGGCTGGGTTCATAAATTAGTACCAGGTGTCGGGTAGCAAGTCGATACTTGTATTCAATTTTTCGATAATTAAAGTCACATAAACGTTTCATATTAATTACTTCCAACCGGAACCTGTGAAATCCAAAACTGTAATTTATTTGCCTTAATTTCTATTTTGCTAATCGCGATTTAAGTAAGTATACGTGCAGCCCCTCTATCTGTCGTTACTATTAAAATCAAACAGTGTGTCACAAGCAGTAAAAATGTAGGTCATGCTTATCTGCAATTGATTAAGAGTTGATAAACTCCGATAATAATACTAGTATATTAAACGACGTATGTGGAAGATTTAATCGATGAATGAACAAATATCTGACATTTTAGATGATACAAGTAGCTATTATTGATCTAGTAGGTACTAGAATAACAACGATAGACCTAACAGCGAAGAGACTGTAATTATTGTTATATTTGATAGAATATTTCTAATGAAGAATAAATGCCAGTGAGTTGTACCTAAATTATAGTACAAATAGCAGTTGTAGGTAACAACTAAATAGTGATTGTGAGTCATAAACCGTAACATTACGTAGTCAATAGTATCTATACTATATAATAAGCCTGGCCGCATATTGTACGAGGTTGAGAATCCCTATAATAATAACAATGTCGTCCTAGCCGAATTTCGGCCATCTCTATAGAGACGAGACAACTACAAAGGACATAATTCTTTCTTGCTAAAATTGTCGCTTAACAATTGAATTACAACCTTTATTGGTATAATTGTGATGGTTTCCTAATTGTATAATAGTGTTATGATATGCTAATACTGTGATAATAGGTCAATTTTGTCATTTTTAATGCATTTCAGTAAGTAATATGAGTAGTGTATACCATACATAATATGAGTAGTGTATACCATACATAATATGAGTAGTGTATACCATACATAAACGTGACTATCATTTAATATGTAAGGTTTTTGACACGTGATCCTTGTCATTTGTCTTTATAAAAACTCTGTCGGGTATTTACTACACCTGTCCAGAATGTAGACTCAATAGCTCACAAAATATGTTCCTCCACATGTCGAAAGAACTCCGAGTGGTAATTGTCCCAAGGGGTAACACGCACAAGCGCATTCCTCCTCAGGACTATAAGGACGGTATGATTTTGAAAAATATAGGAAATTATAAAATTCAAAGGCTTCTGAGAGAAAATGGCTCAGATAAATAATAAGGCCTAGTGGAGGGAATTTAAACACTCCACTTGTTCAGTGGTTTAGCGCGGGGACTCACATACTGTCCTTTCGTCTAGTTGACTTGGTCTATTGTTAATAATATAATTATCGATGTTCACAGTAATACATTCTGGTAAATTCATTTAGTAAAGGTTATCTTAAAGAACCTAGAATAGCAACAGATAAATTATATTCTAACAGCTTTGATAGTCAGATATGACAGATAATACTTCCTTAAAACACAAACAAATCCAATCAATTCATAAATTTATTTAACACTTATCCTATAACCATTTATGTATATTATTTTAAAAGCTTTGAAAGGTATTTTTTTTTTAATCTTCTGGCAATTTATTAAATATTCGAATCGACATAATGTAAGAATT
Organism: Eumaeus atala; assembly: GCA_017140195.1. Classification (NCBI taxonomy): domain Eukaryota; kingdom Metazoa; phylum Arthropoda; class Insecta; order Lepidoptera; family Lycaenidae; genus Eumaeus; species Eumaeus atala. The sequence continues at coordinate 66,236 of JAFELO010000881.1, forward strand.
TTTATAAAGGAGTTTTAGCATTGCTATTTTATCTGAAAACCTGTTCTTGCCAAGTCCAAAAAAGTCAAGATTCTACTAACTTGACTTTTTTCATAAAAAAGTACAACATATACTTATCTCGTGAATAAACAGATGTAATAATAAGAAGTTTTATTCATTTATCCAAGGGTCTACATGAGTCTATGTCGACCTATGTGTGTTGTTTGTAACATTTCTTTAAAGTATCCACTCCAAATAATACTTCATTTATAAATAGGTGTTGAGCATGGACTTAATCATGATCGTGAAGTGAGCTTGACATTATTAGTTGGAGAGCTAGCGGACCATCCCAAACCTCTCACGCTGTGCATCCTACTGGCACTTCCTTAGTGACAGGGCAGTTCTCGTAGTTAGCGTGTATGTCTGTAGACATACCTAATGTTACTCTGAGCGTTCGCTATCTCCTCAGCTATACCTAATTCAAATTTACAATTCTGTGTCTACATGTATGTATTTGTAAATAGAAACGCCTTCACATAACCATAATAAGGGTTCAAAATCATTCAGATACGTTCACCGTATATGTATTCTATCTGTCCATGCACTTGGTCACTGGAGATAGGACATATATTACACACTGACATGTAGACATATCTGTCCATGCACTAGGCCACTGGAGATAGGACATATATTACACACTGACATGTAGACATATCTGTCCATGCACTAGGTCACTGGAGATAGGACATATGTTACACACTGACATGTAGACATATCTGTCCATGCACTAGGTCACTGGAGATAGGACATATATTACACACTGACATTTAGACATATTTCGTATGGAACTTATGTCCTACACATCTACCAAATTCAATTTTATATTGAAACAGTAATGCGGTTTGTAAGTGTCACTAACTGATATAACATAGCCAATGAGGTTTAGACTGAAATAAAATACGCTATGCCCCTCTTGCTGTCTATTTGCCTTTTAGGCACATAAATTGCAACAGCAAATTAAATACACACACATAATTATGTAGTGCAGAAACAGGTTTAAAAGAGTACAAAAAGAAACTTTACAAGTGTTACAGGAATAATTGTGTAACAGATTTAATGAGAAAAACTTGTGAAAGTGTTTCAGTACTCAAGGTTTTTTTTAACCAGTTTAAAACGACGATAGATATAATATATAAAACGGCAGAAATAAGTAAATTAGTAAAACGGTAAGTAGATAGATTCAGAAATATAAGCATAAATAATACTTATCACGTCAAGCACAAAAGTGGAAAACAAAGTGTAGATCTTAGGAAAATAACATTATAGAGAAAACAAAAATCATATCATGGTTGTGAAAAACGTTTAATTATTACATATTAAACTTAGTACATATATATAGGATATTTTAGATTTACTTTAAATGGTATTCTAAAACAAATGACAATTCTTTAGGATAATACCTATGGTTTCATACAAGCGTTATTATTCACTTTTAGCTTAAACAATGAACACATTAGTTAGGTGTAATATTTTTTAACCTCTGTGCACCTCCCCGTCTATGGTATTTATTTTTGTACTGTATAAAAATTGTAACAGGATGTGAAATGTCTGAAAATAAATACTTTGTCTTAAGCATTTTGTTTTGGTTTTAATTATGATGTTACATGTCTTAATCAAATAATAATAAAATCTTACGTCTTCAAGACTTCAAACTGTGCAGAATGCGTCATAAATATTAACGGCGAGTGCCTCTCACATCTTCGTTTCGCCGACGATACCGTTGTGTTGGCCGAATTGTTGGAGAGCTTGCAGGAAATATTGCACAGCCTAAATGAATACTCCCGACGTATTGGCCTTAGGATGAACTTGGAAAAGACAAAGGTCATGTTCAACAAACACGTTCTCCCTAGGCCGGTCACTTCTCGAAGTCGTAGACGAATACGTCTATCTACCTCGGGCAACTTTTGCAATTAGGTAGATATAACTTCGAGAAGGAAGCTGATAGAAGGATTCAGTTGGGTTGGGCAGCATTCCGGAAGCTTTGTCACATTCTCACGTCATCTATACCGCAGAGCTTGAAGACAAAAGTCTTTAATCAATGCGTCCTCCCCGTGATGACCTACGGGGCCAGAACATGGCCTCTTAGTTTAGGACTAGTCCGCAGGTTTGCGGTAGCTCAGCGGGCCATTGGACGTGCTATGTTGGGTGTTTTTCTTTGTCCGATAGAATTCGTGACGAAGTCATACTGTAGAGAACTAAAATTTCCGGTATCACGCGAAGAACAAGCTCGCTGAAGTGGCAATGGGTTGGTCGCACACTCAGAAGATCAGATGGCAGATGGACCAGTAAGGTTCTGGAGTGAAAGCAGCGTTTAGAAAAACGAAGTGTTGGTCGACCGTTAACTGGGTGAGAAGACGATCATCGTGCAGTAGCTGGTCCGGGATGGATGCGATTAGCAGGTGATCGCCCGTCTTGGGGTTCATTGAAAGAGGCCTATGTCCAGCAGTGGACCGATAAGGTAATATAATGAAAGTGAATGATGATGATGTGAGTGACAGTCAAGTGTCCACACCTCGCCATTATGGAAACCACCACATATTGGACCTATCTACGACAAATATTATACAATCGAAAGTGCATTATATGCCATTAAGATAAATACATTATTTGCCATTAAGGATACATCATTCTGCGCGGAGTCTTTTCTCATCGTAGAGAGACCGACGAGAATTCGGAGCCATTTGGTCACCAGCAACATATGTTAACTGCAACTGTGCACACACACGGTAGTCACCTGCATAAACATTTAGTTTATGCAGGTGACTACCGTACTACCGACGACTCCATCCATCATTCTGGGCGGTGTCGTGTGCGCAAGAGGTACCTCGCACGAGGGGCAAAAGTGAGTAAAACGCAGCGAAACAACACAAAGTTATATTTGCACGACACGTGCCGGAGGTCACGACTTGATGCTGAGGTACATCTTGCCATTGATGTTCTGCTTCACCGGGTTGATGCGCTTGAGGATCTGCGTCATAGTCTCCACCAGCCGCTCGCTGGACACGCCCGAGCGCTTGGACTTGAACTTGGTCAGCAGCTCCGTGGTGGTCATAGGCTTGCGCGCCAGGTAGCGCCGCACCGCCTCCTCCGTCACGCCGCACTCGCTGCACACAATATATATTCGTCATGGTATCGTTTATTATTTTTTAGAGATTAGTACTTATGACATAGTCTGAGGCGCGAGATGTTTTTTGTTAAAAAGGGTTGTTTTTGTAAAAACAGTCAGTATTGGTGGCTGCTGACAGATGTGAACATTTAAAACTATCAAGAAACAATGCCCTGGATTTGGTAGCACACACTTGTCCTTGTTTGTCAATCATACTCGTTCTTAAGGGGGTAAAATACAGACGCATGTCGGAGCTGGAAGCTTCTTTAGCCGCGATAAATGATTTCTTTCTAGAAGAACAATACTAGCACGGTGGTAGTTACGTTCGTTTGTTGCACAGCCACGCGGCACAACGAGCGTCTGCTACCGCACGAACTGCGGCGCTGTTGTTTCGGCAGTCTTCGGGCAAATGAGAAGGTGGCCTCTCATTGACTAACAAATTAATCGGAACAACTAAATAATTATAATTATTCGGGTACTTTTGATACTGCGGCGCTGCTGTTTCTACAGTCTTCGAGTAAATGAGAAGGTGGTCTCTCATTGACTAACAAATTAATCGGGACAACTAAATAATTATAATTATTCGGGTACTTTTAATACAATATGACATCAAGACACCTGTTATCTCAGTCCACCGTGACCATGGTCGCTGTGAAGCCTCTGAAACGTCGTGCTAGTTAAATAATTAAATAAACTGCGGTAAAATCCGTAAACGTAGTCTTATTGTAATAACGACGTCCGTTGAAATTGACACCACTACAGGTTATGTACCGCACCCTCCTTTATCTCGAGTAAGGCCACACGCACGCACAGAGTGCACGCGAAAGAAACAACTACACACACGCTTACGCAAGCCTGCACATGTATGCCGGCAGTTAAATATAATGTCTCACGTGTAGTTGGTGTCCATCTTGGGTTTCTTGGTGGGCGGCTGGTTGCTGGCGGCGGCATTGGCGGCCGCCACCGCCGCGGCCGCTGCGCCCGTCCCGCCCGCGCCCGCGCCAGCGCCTCCGGACCCGCTCGCGCCTGCTGTCCATTAAATTAAAACGATGGTGCCTCGTACAATAAAAGTATAGTGAAGTTCAACAAAAAAAGCAAGGACGCTTAAGTCGTAGTTAATGAAAACACTGCCTACGGTTTAAAAACTTGGCACATCTACAGGCTGTGTCGTAAAAAATGGTCCATGATTTAAACAGAATTAACAATAAAAATATATTTCATAAAAAGAATTCTGAAACTATTGTTCCTAGGAAAGATTTTACATGAATAAATCGCATCATCATAGATAAATTAGTATCACATAAAATATTCCATAGATTCACAATGACCTGACGAAACGTGCGCAGCAAGCCCGCAACGTTGCCTACTGCACCAACCGCTCGTAATTATAAATAAAACATTGATAAAATACCTGAATTTTTTGCGTCGCCATTCTTCTGTTTTTTGGGCTTTTTGGGGGAACTACTTGCTTCTGGATCCGTGTCCGAGTCAGAACTTAACTCTGTGCTAGAATCTGAAGACAAATGAAATATATCCTGGAGATTACAGGCGCCCAACATTAATACATCTGAACGTAAAACTATATCCACACAGTCTACAAACTTTACAACACTTTGCATTTGTATTACCTAGCAAAAAAAATTTTTAACAAAAGATAGTAAAATGCTTTTAGTTAAATTTATGCGGTTGACTCCTTAATAAACCAATTCATAGGAGGCTCAATTCATGAATAGTGAAATGTTTAAATCTAGTAAAATAAAATGGACAAATTATTTTTTGTATAATCCACTGGTGAGCACCGCCCATCAATGAAGAGTCTTCTATATATTGTAATCGAATAGTTGAGACACTCGACTTGGCGACAACTGACGCCCATAAGCATCCGCAGAACCAGAGGCTACGTTGATGCGCCTCATTCACCCCCAAATGGACCAGGCGAACTTTCACGAACCGTTCCAAGCGCAACAGTTTCTCACGCGCTCGGAGCTGCCTGCTCCTCCCCCCTCTCCCTTCTTCACGGCGCGGCCTACCTTTCCTATTGTCGTCGGCCTTCTTCTTCTTCTTGGTGAGCTTGCTTGCTCGCTCCTCGCCCTCTTTGGTCGGCTCGTCCTCGTGCTCCGACTCTGGGGACTTCTGCTGCTCCTCATCCGAGCTACCCTCGTCGGACGTCAGCAGCTTCCTACAACACAGATGTTACAGTATAACCCGAACGAGTAATTGATATAACAAAATAATAATAATGTCTGTGGACTTAACACACCACGTTGGCATTGCCCTTGATATGGGAAATAAATTTATTATTTTTATAAATTTAAGTTTTTTTTATTATAGAAATACATATAATGGCTCCATCCACCAAAGAAGAAACTTCCGAACTCTGTGCTTGCTGTTTAAGGTACTTTTCCATCCTGGTTGGCCTTCTTATCTCCGTGAGCTCTTTTCCTTTTCTCATCTAAACGACTCTTCTTGTAGACCAATAAAACGCACAATTATTTACTTACCTGTCCACCGAACAGAATTATACTCCAGCTCCTTTACTGTACATTCTATAAGACTGGAATTCCCAACCATATCGAATTCGGGACTGTAAAACATTATCCCTTTTTAAGAAAAAAGTTATAGAATAATACTTACTTCAAGTTACATAACTTCCAATTGAATTAGGTTTATAATTAATAATTTATATATCCTAATATGTTCTGTGAGTGTTTATATAGTATTTTATATATTTAAAAAATCGTATCTATGTATTTAAATATTTGTTGATGCTATATGTATTTTATTATTATATACTTATTTCAATAGTCATTGATATTATTTATAAAATTAAACAACCATGACCTGGGCGGGATTCGAACCCGCCACCTCTGGCGTAACACACTCAGTAACCGCCCCGTTACCAACTGAGTCAGCCGGCCGTCAAAAATTTGTGTTGCCCCGCACTAGACATCACTAACACATTCATAGTTGAAGGTCAAGCACTCCGCGTACACCACAGCTACCACAGCTGACAAGTGTCGCATAGCCCCGCCCCTCACCTGAGTGCGTCCTCTTCCGCCACGCCCTTCAGCTCCTTGTTCGCTTTGGTCTCGTGGTCCGACTCGCTGTGGACAGTATAAATAAATAAATATTCACTTATGAGAACACACCGCACTATACAAAGAATCTATATATAATATTACACACACAATAACCTAAACAAACACTAATTATAATTGACAGTAACATTAAAAATAGGAATAACACATGAAGAGGAAAAGATAATAATGATAAATTAATATGACAGCTGCGCGTCTCACAAATATCCTCGGGTTCAATTATTCGCATCTTGGCATTGCCAGAAAATTTCAATAAAAACGATGACATATAATGACTTATATTGCTGTAATACTTTTTTGTAAGAGAAATTTTGTTTAAACGGGATGTAAGTATGTTACAGAAACCGGGAAAGCGCGCGCCGTTTGATTTGAATATGGAATTTCTCGAAAAATATTTTGGATTGTAACAACCTTCATTTCTTTTGAGTATAATTTCTGACGCTGTCTATATAACGTTTTTAATTATAATTTTTAAAAGTTCATATCCATATGTAGCGTGTTTTTGTCGGAGGGGCCTGCTGCTGATGGCGATGCTGTTGTATTCGCCTTCGCTGTCATCGGACCAGCGGAGACTTCTGTCTGTTCCGCAGATGGGAACAGATGTACCGGATTAAAGTCAAATGTTGCACAACATATACGACTAAGCCGAGCCTTACGCTCGCCCGTTCGTTATAGCTCCATCAATAACTGACCTGTGGTAGGGAGGAGCCCCGCGCCCTCGTGTAGCGCTCACCTGTCCGAGGAGTCGGAGATGTAGTCCCTCTCCCGCCCCTCGTGTAGCGCTCACCTGTCCGAGGAGTCGGAGATGTAGTCCCTCTCCCGCCCCTCCTCATCTCCGTCGTCGCTCTCCTCGAACGCCTCATCCTCCACCTTCTTCTTCTTCTTGACGACACCTGCCCGTGACAACATGACTATTACTCAGCAGTTCGTACCTACTACGACATTGTAAAGACAGACAGCTTTTACTGCAATGACTAATATATGAAAAGCAAATTGCGGTGGTAGGGGGTAGTGTCGGGAAGGTACATCTCGTTTACATGATACTGCCGCCAAGTAATTGCTAGAGGGTTATTTCCGATTACATGGCACTGAGCGACAAAGTCAAATGTGTTACAAGAAACAATTTAGTTCACCAAACAAATAAAAGATAGCGTTCGGGGGTAGACATACCTATGTACCAACTTGTACACTGAAGATGAATTCATTCTCTCGTGACAATGATTACATGCATACAAATCTTAATAGTAACAAAATTTTCTTTAAGCTTACCTCCCGAAGTATCTTATCCATCGTTATGATTGAAAAAAAAAAATATTCGTAAATGTAACAAAAAAGAAGCAATAAAGACATTTTGGCTTAAAAAGAGACGGTTCAGAATTGAACGAAGTGTAGGACCGGTGTTGTACCGGTCACGAAGTGAGGGAAATAAATTATACAGAACAGTTTTGATCGTTGGAATCCTTGAATTCATCCTAATTTCGGCGTAATAATTATTTAATATTTCCACGATAAGATGTCTAATGGCGTAGGCAGACTTTAGACATCAATGACATTTATCAAAGGGCACCATTTTGATGTTATCTGATCCGTCAACCTTGATATACCTTGTAAAACTTGTAATAATTTTTTCATTTGTACACGCGAAGATTAACTGTAATTTTACTAACTATTTCACTTTTACTAAAATCTGTGTATTTTTCTCCATTGATAGTATACCGGTAGAAAGCCACGCCTGAAGTGGACCTTTCCACAACAAACATTTATAATTACGACCTACTATCATGTCACTGGTAAAGTGTTAGAAGCGGCTAAGCCGCGCACTTAAACCGACCTTTAACAATATATTTGATAAGGTGAAAATGATAGCAAACCCATAATAGAATTTGCTACAAGCCCGGCGAAAGCTATATCCGGCACTGAGCGCTACTGTTCACAGGAACACAACTTTTTCCTGTGTAGGCATGTCAGCGGCCTAACTGAACTCACAGCGACGTGCGCGCCGCTCAACAGCACGCAGCTACCACGAGTTACGTGCTGCCACGCTATGCTACGTACACCATGTTTGCTGACGCGAACTCATATCTTGGCATTATAAATATATTATTAGTTAAGTCGAGCGTAACATAGCGTAACGCTATGTCGCTTACCTCTCTCACAGACCTTTTACTTCTACGCCAGTCACGTGTCGGAACTGACACATCAGGATTTTACTACGAATATGTTTTATTTGTTGACCACCAGCCTAACTGACGAGTGTAGATAATGCAAGAGTTATTGTACTGCCTCTCTTAGGCTATTATTATTTTCTCCTCACCTTTCTTATTCTTCTTCTTGTTCTTGTTTCCGGAGTCGCTGTCCTCTTTCTCCTTCTCCTTCTCACCTCCCTCGGAGCCGGACGACTCGTCGTCGGAGTCGATCCACTCGTCCATCTCCGATATCTTTAAATCTACAACAATTTATTTTCACTTTTTATTCCTTCTTTGGGGTTCCGTGCCAAACGGAAAGCAAAATCCTCATTGGAATTTATTTGATATCCGTTTGTACGTTAATCGATATCTTAGGAACGCCTGGAAAGATAATGGTCTGTAATCCCATGAAACGCGGAGGCGGACCTCCATAGGGTATTATCATCCCCGGAGACTGCACAGTTTCACGGCCTTTTGCCCGACATTATTCCTCCCTAAGTAAATTTTAATCTCATTCTCCACGCAGTAACGTCTCCGGGATGAATAAAGATCGGCCGTATTGGTGTTCATGGGAAAATTTTGCTCACAGTTCACCATCAGATTTTATCGATCCAGTGAATCCTCATTACTGTAGCTGCCACCGCGTGAAACCTATGCGGGTCCACGAGAACGATTCACTTTTTGGAATAAAAATTAATCTTAATTTCTCCCAGATTTACCCAGTTTCATCCATATCGGTGCAATATTTTCTGCGGGAAGGAATACTAAACTTACATTCATCAATTTAGCAGAATACGAACCCTTCTTGGCCTTGGAGTTTTTGGTCTTCTTCTCGTCGGGATCGTCGGCGTCGTCGGCGGCGTCGTCCCCGCGCATGCGCTTGCGACACATGAGCGAGAAGTAATTCATCACCTTGTTGCGTCTGCGAGGAAGCATTTACAGTAACACCTTACAAGGGAACCACTCCTAGCCCATAGCTCCCTAGTCTCTTGCCAGTTTGAAGTTCTGTGGTATAGCTTTAAGTATAATTTGAGTTTAAGGGCTGAACCATCATGTCATGATCCTTTTCATTCGCAGCAGTGCCGGGGCTAATTTAGCTACCGCGCGCGAAATACCCTCTGCATACAGAGTCGGGGGAGGAGGGTGCTCTCGGTCCCTCTAATCACGATAATAATAGTTAAGTTAGCTATTATAAACACTCTCATATCGGGATGCATCTCTCCCATCTAATGAGCCGTCTGCATTGCACATAATAAAGCACAAGATTTTGGCACTCTTAAATGCTCTCTCTTTCTCCTGTTACGATGGGACGGCAGTCCACTACCTCCGGAGGGAAATCAGGCGACGGCTGAACGACGTTTCAGAGGCACGGATTTGTAACACCTTCCTGGCTCCGGACTCTTCCGGTAAGAATGTTGAAACACATAGGTAAGGACCCAGGATTAGAATACTGGACTTCGCATATGTGTTTATACATGCTTACCTAAGTCATATATTACTCCCGTATTACACTTTTTTTCATACATACCTGCCAAACTCTTGTTCTGCCTCCTCGGCTGATAAAGCCTTATACCTTTGTATGGGTTGAAAGTTGTACCTGAAATTAAAAAAGAGATTATAGTTAATAGTTTAGTCACCCATGAGAAATTACTGAAGCAACATTTCATTGAAGATGATATCCGAATGAATCGCCTTCAATGATATTTTATTTTGAGCGTACTCTGATATCATTAAATGGCCCCCTGCAGTTTCACCAGCATACTACGCCCCCAAAGCCTCGCCCTTACGAATGGAGTTCCGTAAAATTTGTTCTAAGCCGATGTCTGCACCCTAAAAGGATTCAACCAAATTTCATGTTTGTAGGTGTCATAGTTTCCGAGTTTTCGTGATGTATCTGTGAGTGATGTCTCACTTTTATGTTAGAACCCACTTAATTCGCCGTGATCTGTCTTACTTGCCTGCTTAAGGAGACTCCATAAATAAGTTCTTGTTACAACTTAACCTAGAATTAGATATTCCCGTTGATTATTAAATTGAAAAACTAACACCCTGGCTGATTAAAACGTATTTGAATGTACCCGGTATCGGTTACAAAGGCGAAGTAAGCGCGAAGTGTCACTACACTCACCACTCTTGTAACGGGTAGGCATCGATGGCGCCGTCTGCTGCGTGCGTGAATACGTAGTACGCGGCGTTCTCCGACACGCCCCCCTCGCGGATACCTTTGAATCTGTCATATAATTGGGTTTACATATGATCTTGAATACTTGTTACGATAAATTGTAAGTGATTTATGTATTATAGAGGGACAAACGACAAATAGGAGCACAAGACTACCAACGCCCATGATGCATATATGATGACGCATGTAACATACTGCCTATCCTCCGTTACCCCCCTCCCCCTTTTATAGGGCCATCGACTGCTCACAATCCGCATGATTCACGACAGCATAGCTATACTTTTAACGTCGGACCATGTGAGCAGGAAGTACATTCCTGGTCATACCATTCCATACAATTCATCTGCAATGCTGCATGGCACCATGTCATTATAGCAGTATGACACTATCTCTTTCTAGCAGGATGGCACTACCTCTCATTAACCTTTCTTCCATCTAGTGAGCGAGTGGATCTGTGAGAACATCTTATCAAAGGAGTAAAGACTGAATACTTATATGTTTGTGCAATATAGAAAACAGCCATGGACAGGTCAATCTTACACTCCAAGGTATGTGCAATATAAAACTGTTAGGTTAGACTGTGTGATTGTTCAATACTAAATACTCACTTCTTACCAGTTTTACCACCAACTTTTAATATCCATGGTTGGTCCTCGGGTTTATATTTCCTGGATATGATACCAAACTTCTTCCTCCTAGCATCTTCACGCATCTCTCGCCCATACTCTGACCCAGCACCAAACCTGTAGGTCACAACAAGAACAGTTTGTACAAATTGTGTATTAACATGCTTTGATTGTAGCACTAGCATTCCAGTGCGAGGACGGAAGTGCTTGCATTCCACTTGTGGGTTCATACAGTCAGATATTGATGATGATAACTCTTGTGTTCATCTTAATAGAAAATATTTTCATATATCTTAGTGGTTATTTGCATTTGTTCTATTGTGTGAATGTTTAATGTGTGTAGCCTTGGTTTTTAATAAAACATTATTTATTAATATTGCAATAACAAGAACATATGATGGTAAGCAGTAAAGTTTTAGTTATTAGGCAAAATTGAGAAAGGAAAGAATTAAACTTTATATGTCATGAAATATACTTTGATCTCATCTGATTATTCAATAGAATGGGAATAGAATAGAAATACATTTATTCAATGCTTCACAATAGCAGCTGTTACAAATAATTTAACCTAAAGTAAGCTCTTATTGGTTTTCTTATTGACTATATTTTCTACTGTTCTCTAGAAAAATTTCAATTGCAGAGTCTTTATATCTCTTAGTTATCAAATACGGTGACATCTGCTATACGAAACTTACTGTAGAACAGCTAAATAAACTTGAGTGGCTCTAAAACCTTTGAATCAGGTTCACATTCAGTTTGAGAAAATATGACCTTATTTCTGAATTGCGCTCTACCCTGAAGTGACTTCCTATATGACTTCGCCAGAATGTTTAAATTCTTTCTTTTACTATATTGCTTTCTGTATGATCCTAACCTTCCTATCTATTGGAAAGAAAAATTCATGTTTCATATCCCAACTTCAAAAGATCTTCAAACTACTGGTAATTACTCCTTCATGTGCCAATCTGTTATAGCAACAACTACAAAGTGTCATTTACCAAGAGGGCCAGTGTATTGCGGAATGCCTTGCCACTAGACAATAAGTGTGCAAAAAATTCTGATTCTTTTAAAAAGTTGCTTAAGTCACTACTTGAGTGTGTGCAGTTCATGATCTAATTTTATTTATTTATTTATATATGTGTATATATGTGCATGTATATGTGTATATGTGTATATATGTATATATTGTATATTTGCTATTGTATTGAATTATGTGTATATGTGATTTAGTAATGTTGGCTTTTGTTATTGTTATTTTCTACCCTGCTATGTTTGTTTGTATTCTCTCACATGCCAGGTTGTCTGGAAGGAACTGCTACCTCAGCAATAAGACCGCCTCTTGTGTACACAACATGTACCTTACAGTAACTCCTTTGTTTTATTATATTACATGTATGTGTGTTGTGTACATAAGAAAGTATATTTCATTTCATTCATTCATTTCATATATTGATTTCTACTGATATCCATAATTAGTTATACATTTAAACTGCCTCTCTCACTGATATTGCTTTGCTAAGCTGTAAAAAATTATATGTACTTACATAGACTTTGTATGTCACTTATGTTAATTTGTACATATTTGATTTGTTCTCAAAACTGTACAAGTAGGTATATTGAACAGCTGCCAGAAATAAAAATGAAATGTATTTGTAACTCACTTGGGCATATCTTCATCCAACCCTTTAAACTCTTTTATATTGTTTTCCCTTTCCATTTTAACATTTGTCCATTTTGCAAAATCAACATTGAGTGTGGCATTAAATCTCATAACATGATATTTCTTTTTCACATTTTTTGGCACTCTTATTTTAAATTCTTGCACTGATGCTGACCCTTGCTGTAATGATATTTATTGTTAAACTAGGTTTAATATTTATCTTATACATAGGATTATGTTTGTAACATTTAATAATCCAAATAGTGTGTAAGATACCTGCTCTAGATAGACATTGAGCAACACTAAGTAAGTCTAGTCTTACAGTTGTATAAAAGTATAAATAAATATGAGATTTGAGTCCAAATATGATTTTTTGCCAGTTTATTTTTGCAGTCCCAGGCGTAGACCAGTCGCTAGTACTAGAAGAGAAGTTCCTCTCTAGCAGTGAAAGCATGGCATGGCATAATCTGCTTACCACATTAGGCAATTGGCGTGAATAGGTGTTAAAAGACTTGAATAACTTACTGAACCACCAGGAGTCGTCATCATAGTGGTAAATTTCTAGTGTTAAAAAAAATTAGTCAACAAGTAATTTCAGTATTAGATTGATTGATTAGCTCATTATTTTCCGCATCAATATAAACTATAAATACAATTATAACATCTACGAACTATTTATGTACAAACTGATAACGTAAAATCAAAATCAACAATTTTGTTCTTCACTTGAAGAGTTGCGATAATACATAGTTTGTGGTTGTGACTTTAATAATCCGTAGGATATAAGCATAGTTCAGTGACGTGACCTGCCACTGTCAGTTTCTGTACTTTTTTGTGAAATATTAGTGATCATAACATATCTACAAAAATATAATGAATCCAATAAATAAAATGTAATGAATCAAATCCTATGTTCAAAGAAGAAATTATATATAAAACTTTTAAAATCCATCTATTTTAATGTTGTCGATACAATATATCAAACCGATATTTTTTTTTTAAATTTATCTATGAACCTAGTATGTTAGTATAGAATAAATTCTCTTTACACATCTATCTTACCTTTACAGTATTTTAAATTTTAAAAGGCAAATGCCCTGACCCCAAAGTTGTGACGGCGGTCACATGTTAGTGTCCACTGTCAGGTAAGCGTGTTTGTAAACATTGTGTGGAGCTTTCGTCCTCAATCATTATTTTAGGAAATACTTTTATATAACTCAACAACGACCATGGGCAAGAAGAAAAACAAGAATAAAGTTAGTGGTGCTGTTAAAACTGCAGCAAAAACAGAAAAGAAATTAGCAAACAAACTAAAAAAAGAACTTGCAGATTTAGGGGAGGTTAGTTCACGTGTATTTTATGAAATTCCATACCGTAAAAGATTTCCATTGTAATGAAAATATTTTACAGGAAGATATTGTAAAGATCATATCACAAATTGAGAAAGAAGAAGCTAAACGTGCAGCGGCTACTGAGAAAGTGTTGACTTCCAACCCCAGTGCGCGAGCGTATGCAAGTCTTACACCACACCCCACCAACAATGAACTTATCTTGTTTGGTGGTGAATACCATGATGGCCAAAGAGTAAGTATCAGTAAAATTCTACAAAATTTATTCTTTAGTATATTTTAATGTAAATGCCAGTTCTTAATGAATGTCGAGGAGGCGAGGCAGGTACGTAAGATTCCTGACATGTGACCCCATTAGGGAACTAGCGTGAAGATGTATGTATGTGTGCCATTTCTCCCATGAGCTACCAGGAGCTAACAAAACACAACAGCTGCTATCATTTTGCTGTGTTACCAAAAAAGCAAGAGCGGTACCTATTACAATATACATGCGTAAAGAGGTTGTTTCATTTCTGATCCACATGTTGTATCCAAATCTAAAATATTGAGAAATGAGGCTAAAGCTTTAAAAATACTAACACGTTTTCATTTGTTGTATTATACAGAATGTTAATGCAATCATCTATCAACTAGAAATCTTGAAACTGTTGTTCAGGTTTCTACATAATCATAATAATAATGATGACAAGCATCATAAAGGTTTAGTTGACATTCTAAAAATTTGTTTCTTGTAAAATAAAATGAGGCTATTTTATTTAAAATTCCTTTTTGCACTATGTTTTAGATATCCTTGTGCTTAGAATAAATAATTATTTAACTCCAAACCTACCTTAAATTGATTTTAGATGCTTTGTTTGTAATACTCTTAATTATAAACAAATACTTATCTTTTGTAATATTACTATGATCATATATAATTATTTTACCAAATACAATATTGATTTGACATAAGTGGATAGTTACAATTGTTCCAATTACAACACACAT
Organism: Eumaeus atala; assembly: GCA_017140195.1. Lineage (NCBI taxonomy): Eukaryota > Metazoa > Arthropoda > Insecta > Lepidoptera > Lycaenidae > Eumaeus > Eumaeus atala. Next base: position 81,469 of record JAFELO010000881.1, read on the forward strand.
TATGAATATTTCAGACAGAAGTTTACAATGATCTGTTGTTTTACAATCCTGTAAATAATGTGTGGCGTCAAATGAAGGCTCCGGGGGCACCTCCTCCGAGGAGTGCTCATCAAGCAATATCAACACCAGCCAACAAGTAAGTCTGTATAATTATATTGTTGTTTGTTGGTCACAGGCCAGTATTACTTAAACGATTCCCATATTTGGTGTAGGACAGACTAATGCTGATGATGATGAATATTTGTAGTTCCAATAGCCATTTAAAGTAATTGATGAAATCTAAAAATAGTTTTTCTTTTTAGTAATTAATGTAGTTTAGTAAATCATTGGCCACTGTTTTTTAATATATTTTGACACATCGGAGATAAATGAAATTACACAGGGTCAGTCTATAGGTAGTATGCCGGCACTTAAACCAGGAGAAAGGCATTAGGCCTGTGCCAAAAGTAGTTCAAAAGCACTACGCCGGTGCCAACACCAGGTCTAAAGTAGTAGGCCGGCGTTCACACGTAAGTATAAACATACTTGTGCAAGGCTTCACACCGTTTAAATTAGGTGAGTACAAAGTTGTAATGCATGCACCTTGTACATGACTGATTTAGTTGCAATTCAACATATTTTTTTAACAGAGGTGAACTTTGGGTGTTTGGTGGTGAATTCACAAGCCCTACGGAGACACAGTTTCATCATTACAAGGATCTATGGTGTTTCTCACTTGCTGAAAAGAAATGGGAAAAGGTACGGTTTTGTTTTCCATTGTAGGTCTAACATTGGTATAGCTCTTAGCTTCTTAATGGACTTAATTTGACTACTTACATCATACACACTTGCTATACAATTAGATGTCCTTTAGGAATAATTAATTACCTACACAGGCACCATCATCATAGATACCCCTATCAATATCACTCCTCAGTGTATAAGCCCCTTAGTTTGTAAAAGGTATGAAAGTTGGTTTCTTTATCAGGTAGGAGTTTCAAACGGCCCACCACCAGATCTTTTCACAGGAGGGTGCTACTGGGCCTCAAGTATTATATATAAGATATATTTGGCATCTAACTAATATGAACCTTAAAAAATGCTCCACCAAATTCAATGAAAGTTCTCACAGATGTGTTATATTGTCTTACTTAAAATATATTTTATTTCGAGTAATGACTGCGATATTTATGTCATCACGGCAATGCATGGAGTAGTCAGATATAATATTATATTATAAACTACCTGATTGCTTGGGACATCTATAGAACATTTTTATTTATTCACCAGGTAGTAGCACCGAATGGCCCATCCTCCAGATCTGGACACAGAATGGTGCTACTGGGCCGCAAGCTGTTCATCTTCGGCGGCTACAACGACGACGGCCGCGAGTGCCGCTACTTCGACGATCTCTACACGTTCTGTCTCGACACGCGCACATGGCAGAAGCTGGCGCCCAGCGGTCGGGGGCCCAGCCCGCGGTCCGCCTGCATCATGTTACCGATAGGAAATGATTCGGTGAGTTTGTTACTCTTGAAGTATAAACCTTTGAAAACATATGAAGAGTAATACAGTGTAGACAGAGATCGGTATCATTAAGCGTAGTTTTACGTAACGGTACAAATCCTATTGCTTTTTTTTCCAGTTAGTGATATACGGCGGGTTCTCCCGTGTGCGCGAGGGCCGTACGGAGCGCACACAGACGCACACGGATATGTTCAAGTTAAGCGTCAAGGGGGCGGGGACCGGGGGGTGGGCGTGGCGTGCACTCGCCGGGGGGAGGAGCCCCCGCGCGGGCCTCGCGGCGTCGCACAACCCGCATAGCAATAGAGCTTATGTTTTCGGTGGTGTCGCTGTAAGTAGCTGATTCGACCAAACAATTTTGTAATTTACTAATGGCAGTGTAATAGGCGTGGTATATGTACATAAACACTAAAAGGATCTCACCTTGACCGTCGCCCGACGTGTCTTCTAGTATCTGATGGAGCCGCACTGGACACTTCCGTCAACATAAAACATTTAAAAAAATACTAATAGATATTAGCGGTATTATTGATTTTCATTTTTTTATTAACTGAAACAATTTGGTATTCGTTGATTAAGTGACTTAAAAGAATATTATTTCACACCTTCACCTAAATCTGTCGCGGTCTATATGCCTATTAAACAAGTCCGACGACTATTTAAGCTGCTGTACAGCAAACTTGGTGTGTACTAGTTAAACAAAGTGGGACGAAATAAGTGCAAACAGTTTTATTGCATTGAGCTTCCAAACACAGATAACAGTTGTTATCATTTTAATTAGTAAGAACTGATAACTTCATGAGTATCATGAGTTTTGTATAAATTGATTGTTAATTTGTGAAGGACGTAGAGGAGACTGAGGAAGAACTCCGCGGAGAGATGAGTGACGAGATGCAAGTGCTAGACCTGGAGACGTGTCGCTGGCACGCGCTGGAGCTGCGGGCTCGAGCGCTGCCCCCCGCCAGTGAAACCGCACCCGCCCCCGCGCCCGAGAGCGAAGTTGTAGAGGAAACTGTCACGGGTAACTTTGAGATACTCCTGATAAGTTTGATCTTTCTTATTTTAAATAAATGCGCAATTTCAGTATATGTATTAATATTTCTGGTATAATACGAGGGTGGATCTAAAAGTTCTAAGCCCGACCAAGAAAATGAAAGGAAAGTGGATCTAAATTTATTTTTACTTTTCGACATAGTCTCCAGCTAGTTCAACATACTTCTTCCACCTGACCTGCAACTTGTTTATCCCCTCGAAAAAAAAAAGATTCCGGAAGGTCGGCGAAATAATCGTTTACTGCGACTATCACCTTATCTTTGGTCGAAAATTTCGAGCCACCCAAATATTTTCTTAAATTTGGAAATGAATGATAATCCGATGGGGCTAAATCCGGCGAATAAGGTGGGTGGGGCAGCAATTCGTAACCACAATCATGGATTACAGACATTGTTTCAAACGCAAAACGCAACATTCGCGGCCTTTTTTCTTTTATTTCTTCCCGGAATCTTCGTAAAAGGTTACAATAATAACTAGAATTTATAGTTTGACCTATCGGTAAATAATCTACAAAAATAATGCCCTTCGCATCCCAAAAAACAGAAGCCATGACTGTGTTAGTCGACAAAACGACCTTAGCTTTTTTCGGTGTAGGAGAGTCTGATCTTTTCCACTGTTTGGATTGTTGCTTTGATTCAGGAGTATGGTGGTGAACCCAGCTTTCATCCATGGTAACAAATCTAGACAAAAAGTCCTCGGGATCAGTCTCAAAAAGTTCCTTACAGTCTCGCGACTATCGTGTATATCGAACTCGTTTTTCTTCAGCTGAAAGTAACCTCGGGACCCAGCGAGCAGAAACCTTATGGAACCCCAACTCTTCCGTTATTATGTGTTGCACCCGGCCATAACTAATGTTTGTTATCTCAGCTATCTTACCAATGGTCAAACGTCGGTCACCCAGTACGAGATCACAAATTTTATCGATATTTTCTTTCGTGGTAGAGGATGTAGGCCTTCCATTCCTAGGATCATCTTTAATGCTCTCACGACCGCGTTTAAACTCAGCTACCCACTTCTTGACACTGGAATATGATGGAGCAGACTCCCCCAAAATGCTCACCATATCTTGATGGATGTCTTTTGGTGATAGGCCTTTTTTATTGAGGTACTTAATGACTGCACGGTGTTCAATTTTCTACATTATTGAAAATTGCGTCAGATTGCTTCAAACAAATAATCACAGAAAATTTATATTGTGCAGTATCGGAATGAAACTGCGTACAATAAATCAATATGACACACTAACAAATGACGGTAGATTTAAAAAGATGTCATAGCTCCATGTAGGTTAGGCCACGAACTTTTAGATCCACCTTCGTAATAAGAATTATAGCCAAAACTATTAGGCATATCCCATTACAATCAATATGACACTGAAGTATCACAAACCACATGAAACGCATATGAAAGTTCACGCCGTTATCATGCGAGGCCGTTCGATTCTACCGTAAAGGCACAATCTCTTACAAATACAATGATATTATTTTTCAGTTGTGACCGACGAGGTATTCACAATGAAGCTGGGAGGCGGCCCTGTGGCCGAGACACCCAGACCCCCGGTGGGCGGATCCGTCTCGGACGTCCGCTCGCGGGGCCCCAGCGCGCGCATGTCCGCAATGCTATGCGCTCACCGCTCCGTGTTGTACGTGTACGGTGGCGTGCTAGAACGAGACGACAAGCAATTCTATCTCACCGACATGTACAGTTTGGGTAAAAGAGCCAGAAGGCAAATTGTGATTATAGTTTTATACGATTAAGTTATTACAGTAGAAAGACTTCTGAAGTTAAACTAAGTGAAATCTTGTGATGTTATATGACTATGTTAGAATATATTAAGTTCTAACAATGCGCCCGGCTTCACCCGTTAAGAACAGGACAGGATTGTTACATTAATAAATTATATCTCCGGAAATGAACTCTATCCGTGGTAAATATACTAACTAATTGCACTAAATGAAATAATATGCGATGTTCCAGACCTCCATAAGCTGAACGAGTGGAAGACTATAATCTCCCAGCCACCGCTACCCGACTGGCTCGGCTCCGACTCGGAGTGCGAGACCGACGAGTCGGGGAGCGACTCCGACGCCAGCGGCTCCGGAGATGAGTAGAACAGTGTGGAACTATTGTGTAACCTAGGACTCGCAAGTAGTGTTACACTTCACTGACTCCTATGATCACCAACGTCTTAACTCATGTCGGATATGTGTAAACCACAAGTTTTCACCATTGTACAGAGAATCAAAGGACCAGTGAAATTAACTCTAGGTGAAACTTTTTAAAAAGGCTCGCAGTAATAAGTGAGGACTAAAATTATGTGAAACAGTTACGCCAAAGGTAAAGTTTTACTGTGTAACGTTAACTAAACCTTTCACTTCAAAATCAGGTTCGTTCTTAACGAGTAACTCCTTTTACTTGTCACCTGCCCTGGGTGGGAACGAGTAACTCCTGACTAAACCTGGCCTAGCCGAATTATTGCAGTCTCCACTGCCACTTACTGACATGGCGTTATCTGTACTCGCAGTACTTTTTTTTTTTTGGGAGGCGGAGGGATATTTGTTTTGGAAATAATTTCTTTTTTGAGGTTTATGACAAAAATAATTACTGGGATATTCTTGCCTAATTACTGGTGTTCTGTGAGCCCCTTTGGGTCCAAGTGTCTAGGCTATCCGCGGGTGCCCTTGTAGCAAGACGGGATTACATACTTGTACTAACGTCATGTTTCAACAAAATTTAAGTCAGTAATATAAAAGAACAATCGATTTCGTTGCCATCACGAGACATATTAGAAAAATGTGTTGTTGATGCAGTTAAATTTACAGATAATAAACTGGTTTAGATAAAAAGCAGACCAGTCACTGCCGTCATCTTAACATATGATTTATAGACCTTGATTTTGTATGCAAATAATTTTAAGTTACATTTAAGTTGTTAAGTACAAATGAATAAATCATTCTTTAAGGAAACTTGTTTTCTTTTATATTTAAATTTCCACTTTCAAATTAGTTATTAAAACATGCTGTTATTCCACCCGTTTGATATATTTATTGGGTATAATGTACGATAAGGCCTAGTTATAGAGAAACGCTCAAATTGCGAGCTGTGTGGTGAGCTTTGTACAGTTTCGTTCACACTTCACATTCCTTTGTAAAAACATTTTTTATCTACATAGTGTGTGTTTGTTAATAGCCGGTGGCATACTGGAGGGGAGAAAGAAGGGTGGGCGACGCTTCTGCATGACAATATCACGAATGTCTATGACAAAATGTTCCGAATGATCGTTTGCCCCCCGTTGTACTACAACCCAGTTAACTTCTCTTGTTTTTTTTTATAACGTCGGAAACAAAGGAACCACTTAATAGAGAGAAATCACCAACGCCCACAGTCATCCGCAACAACAGTGGTCTCGCATATGCGTTGCCGGCCTTTTAGAGATAAGTAAGCTCTTTTCTTGAAGATACCCATGTCTGTTTGTCTGGAAGTGCCGTACGGGTTAGGTGATTCTATACTAATTGTTCTATGTGAACACATCGCAAGGAAACAGGTCGGGCGAGAGAAAGTATATTTATCACAATCGAAATACGCCTACCCTCATCGGGACAAACCTTAGCCAGACTGGCTCGGAGTCTTGTGCTATAAAGCAGGATCATACTGTAAACGACATCACAACCAAACCACAACAGTGTTGTAGTCCACATTCAATAGTGATCATAAAGGATGGTTTGTTAAGGTTTGTACACCTAAGGTGATAGTTATTTTAATCAAGACAATTTTTATTACATATCCTGAATTTTAATCGAGTACTTAATAAGGTTTTCAGGAATTATGTATAGTGTTTTTAAACTACATCACCTCTACGTCTATACGGACGTCCGATCCGTGATCTGACTACTCCTTTCCGTCCTTATTCTATGGTCGGGTCAATTGCGAGGCGTACTCAGAGGTTCGGTGCCAAGAAGTTACGGGCATGTAAAATCATATCTGGTGGCGCTTGCATCACTTTAGATCTAAAAATATAAGTTTGTAATGATTTTTCTTCTGTGATAATTACCAAGTATTCGAATAATTCCTTCATCTGTTCTATTCTACAGTATGTAACAAAAACTCGGTTGTTCCTTTTAAACATGTTAATGGGAAGAACAGAGTTGTTGTGTACTGAGAGAAATACAGATACTACTAAGTGTACCGTTACCGTCAATCGATGATAATTAAATAAATGAATATTTAAAATTCGCAAAACAAAATGATTACAATTACGTAAATTTCTGTTCAAATGTCACGTGATTAGTTCATGACCTCTAGTACACTCGGGGTCATGAACATATCATATCCAACAAACCTATCAGTCATATGGGACATTTTAATTTACGAATTATAATTTGTCATTTATTTTTTTCATTGTAGCGACTTCATATTTATTATATATTTTAAGGTGAACAGTACTACTAAATGACATGCATTTTTAGAATTATTTATCGTTTCTGATTATACCCTTGGTAAGAATCTGTAAAAATTGTAGATTTGTAATTATATATACTCATTATTTCATGGATATAAAATAAATTTTATGTCCATACAGAATATATATATATATATATATATATATCGGTCCTTACCAAATTTCATGATTGTAGGTTACCAGAAACCCTTAGATGATAATTTGTTGTCAAACAAAGAATAAGTGGTCTGTTTCTGTTGAGGCACGGAACTCTAAAAAGGCAACAGATTGCTAGGTGTAGTGGAGCAAAATGAAACAAAATGCACATGTTAAATTTTTATTTACACATTGCCTACAGTAATGTATCTTTTTGTTCATGAAACAATAATTCGTCTACCATTCTGTATACCTAAATATCTTGCATGTTGCATGCGATTGGGAACAATATTAATACTAAGTTAGAAAGTTTGTCCATAATGGATGTAGTTATACGAAACAAAACCAAGCAGCAAAGTATGATCTTTAAATGTCTCATCATTACTGGAGACTTTCAAAGGTCATATTTTAAAGTACACTGTGTAAAAAAAGAGAGTAAGGTTCAGAATAGTGTAACTATATCCTATTGTAAATCTTTATGTTGCTATCATTGGTTCGATACTTTGACAAAACGCAACTCATATATATAATTGAACCGGCTCATAAAATAAAATAGAATTTTCCTTTATTACATTGTTGTATGCAATGTATGCGAAATGCATTTTAAACATTTACAGAGTAACTAAACATGTTACCAGGATGAAAACTGAAATAATGAGCATGTTTTACAAATACATTAAATTGATTAAAATTAGAGGCGTTTTTGCTAGTTTGTTAAAAGTCCGTTAACAAAATTTATAATAAGAATAAAATAGTTGTATCATGAAACGAATATTGGCAGCGTCACATCTAATTAATTTGGTACCCTGTGTATTACCAACTGTACAAAAAAATCTACTCCTTTTACCAACATAAAGATGTTTAATGTTAAACTACATGAATATATTTACAAATAACAAGTATGAGAGATAAAATGATGTTGGTTAATAGTACAACTAAAATCAATGATACGACTAATATTTGACAAATGAAATGCAGTTGTAGGTACAAACCAGTTTCAATTCAATTTTCAAATATTAAGGACAAGAGTGACTTCCTTAATGATTGATATTATACGTTTTATAAAATAACTAAGCACTAATTGAGAAAGGAGAGATGGCACAATAAACTGACATTTTAAAATTTTTGGTCCCAAACTTGCCCGATATTATCAGAGATAATCTAATAATAATTTTGAATTTTTTAAAAGGTTTTTTATCGAATTTAATACAGACAATGACAATTATGACATATCCATTATACATATCGTATACACTAGTATATATTTATATAAATATTCGCGTGCGTTATATATTTGTTAAATATAATCGTACTATATGATACATACACTGGTATTCGTATAAAATATAAATATCATAACATATAACATACTTCTTTGTTTTATATTGTGTAATGAATAAGCACAGCATTATTGAAACACTTATTTACAAGGGGAGAGAGAGAACAACGAAGAGAGCTATCTGACATTATAGGACGACGGTGTTATACGTGAAAATGAGATTTGTGTTTATGTCAGTCAGATATGAACTACTGCAAATGGAACACAATACAACCACAAGAATATTGCATCCATAACACTACGAGTTCATTATTTGAAATATGCCGTTTTATTTAAATGTCATGAATATTCTTAACGATTGTATACTGCAACACTTAATAAAAGAACATATCGAAAGCAAATCAGTCTTAACTTACGTTAAAATATATGACTAATCATTTCTTATATTTACAAATTTAAATATTTTTGATATTTGGCGATGGCCATGATTATTTACATAAAAAACATTTCGTACATGTAAAAATCAAAATATAAAAGTAGAAAAAAAAATAACCTAATAAGGTTCACTGCAGAACTCACGTTCTGTAGTGAACTTTCACTCCTTCAATTCCTTTGCCAATCAGGCGCCGGTGTTGCCATACATAAAATCATTCGCTATCTAAGTCGATCATAATTTACAAGTAATTATTTACACAAATAAATACACAATTTGGCAGTGGCCTGTGTTGAATCTGTTATTGTCGAACGGTTGTGTATTTATATTGGTTGAGAGTCTCTCACATATCACATAGCACTCGCACTGACTAGCGGCATCCGCGCGACCGCACCCCACCACCCCGCTAATGACAAGACGGCCATTCATTTCACAGATAATAAATATTATTAGACTTACGCATGTGTTGCCATTTTTAAATAATATTCTATCGTTTTTCATATAATTTAAATAAATAATTGTGAAATAAATTAAGGGACTCGCATGACAGAGCCTCAAGACGACAGATGGAGTTAAGTAGAGCCTTGTGCTTTGACACGCGAGGCCTGTGCCGACTAACACTACATCAAAAGAGGCAAGGTGTTAGAAGCGTTTGTGGTGTAAGCGAATAATATAATAGTCTGAGATCCGGTACGTAACACCCATTTAGATGAGTGCGCGACGACTGACTGGAAAACGTAGCTGCGAACTTCTAACGAGACTATCGGTGTAGAAAATTGTAAAATGGCTGCTTTCATCCCATTGTTATTTTAAATACATATGCATAATAATCAAACCGATAGATATACAGAATGTGGAAAACAGCTTTAATTGATTCGCGATACAATATCGACAGTTTCGAAGAGAACGCAGCTACTTTTTACAATGACGTACTTACTTTCAATCTACATTAAATAAAAATAGCTACCAAAATTGCCATTAGTTTGCGATACCGGATCTTGGACTCGGGGGCGGTCGGTGCGGGTATATTTGGTTTAGAACAAATCAGTGACGATGGTTCCGAACCACGCGCACACGACTGGCAGCGCGTACGTCAGTAGCGCCCTCTGCAACGACGGTTCCGTCGCGGATCCAGCCACCGGCTGTTCGCTTGGTGCCTCTGTCGAGCCGGATGGCCCGGACGGACCGGGCGGTCCGGCCTGACCGGACGAGGGCTCTGGATAGTCCGGACCTTCAGATGCGGCGTCCGTGGGATCGAACTGCTTGCGTACGTTAACATTGTTCGTCGCGGGCGCTCCGCCCACTGCGGGCACGAAAGGTGCCTCAGGTACTGGTGTTTGGGAAAGCGGGATCTCTATTCTTGGTGTTTCTACCTCGCGATTGTTACCAGAGCCTGAAAGTAGAGAACATTCATTTAATTATTTTTTTAATATTGTGAGAATTCAGCAGCAGACAACTATAGTTGACGCCTATTAAACGCACCAGAGTTGACAATATAATTCCTCATATAATTTACATAAGACTAACTATCATAATGCGTCGTGCGTCCAGTTGCATGAGTACGGTGACAATCACTAGTTTAGACGGGCCAGGGAACACACAAATGTATATTTCAATTAAATATTGTTTGTTGTCTTTAAAGGCATCTGGAAGTCACACGCAAATGACATGATATATTAAAGTTGGGTTTTACGAGTATGTTTTTCAAGTAAATGTTATATTACTTTTAGATCTATGTAATAGCATGTAAATTTAGCAAGAGGTAGTGTCAAGCTGCATTGCATCGAAATCTAGCCGCACGACCGCGACTTCTTGGATGTCGCCTATCGTGCGGTTTGTGTGTAGCGTTGGCCCATTCGAGCGGAGCTGAAAAAGAGAGCAACGTATCGGCATTTACTATGCCATTATTCTGATGTTCATGGGCGAAGATAGTCAAAAAAAAGCCTAGGTTACCCTAGGCCTAATACTAGGTTGCGAAAATAAAAGTGTTTGATTAATCTATTCCATCGTCCTAACAGATATGTTCAGTGAGGGCACTAGTATCGACAAACTTGAAATGATAACAATATTGTGTTTGTTTCTGTCGCTTACCCTCCGGATAGTCAAAGCCGCCGTCCTTGTCCTCGTCATCATCAGGCAGGTCGTCGGAGTCGTCGATGCTGTCTCCGGAGCCCGATCCGGAGCCGCCGTTGTCCACGAACTCGTTGTACGACGCCGCCGCCACCGCTAGGTCCTCAGCTGACAAATAAAGGCTTTTGACTCATTCACGTTCTTTATCAGAGTTGTTTATACAGACGAGTTCAGTAAGAGGAAGTGCATACATTGCAGCCCAATTGAGATGGTATGACCGGGTAAGTAGGTCTCACATAATACCGCTGCAAAGTAACAGTTTCACTTTCGTTCCGTAGGGTTCCGGTGGCCCATTTCGAAAACCTACTACCTACATATATACTACAATAGTCAATGCACGCATCTTGTTTGAAATGAACTTCAAATATAAATTTGTACTAGTATTTTGCTTTCAGAACCCTTTCCTGCATTGGTATTGTATGTTCTCAATTATAGCAAAATTTCATGATTTCATGACAGCGGAAGGTATTATATAGATTTTGATCACTAGACGGGCCCTAAAGGCTGTAAAAAGTACTTATAGGCTTATGCGTATTCAGATATTTGTTAGTAATGTACAGTACTCACCGGTATCCTTCCACTGCACTTCTACGCCATTATACGCGTCCTTCAGCTTGGCGGTGAGCGAGCGCAGCGACTCTAGCTGCGTGCGCGCCACACCCGCCGATACGCCGCCCGTGGCCACGCCCCCCGCGCCACGTACCTCGGGGTTAGACGCTAGCGCTGCGCTACCGTCGCCAGCTGCTATGGCTGTGTAGCTGCAATCAACATATACAATTTGTAATTTTTTTTGTTCAATCATTTTACGTATCTATAAATGAATACGAAATCGACGTAAGTAAATATGAAACAATCAAGATGGTACAACTTTGTATACATTGGTAAATAAGAATATTGTTCGGAGTGGGAGAGTTTATGCTAAGTGTTACCTTGCCACATGGGTGCCATTGAAACAGGGCGCGGCGGTGACGCTGGCCGGAGTGCACACTGCAGCGGGCAGGTGCACCCAGTAGCGACGCGACGCTCGTACACGCGACCTCGTCTCACGCACCAGCCGCTCTAGTTCGGGCCCAGACTCTGCTCCTGCAAACAGATACAAATATTTCTTAAACTAATAAGGCGATGAGAGTCCAAACTCGAGGTTTTACCAGCCTAAAATTCTGTGGAAAGTGCGCCTAGTGCTCAAGTGTCCTTAATACTTGAACGCTATGCATGGACTCCTCAATGTCAGTCGTTACGAATGCGTGCATTGTAACCATTCAACTTTAATTTGTAATAGGTGAAGAGCGAAGATTGTACATAGTAGAATTGAATAGTCTTTAACTAAAAATAGTGATAACGATATGCGATTCTTTTGTGTTTTAAATTTTTCATTTTATTAGTTATGATGACCCACAGTATAGGACGTAAATTCTCGTAAGCCAAGTCTTTTGACTCATGAACGTAAGATAGCAGTTACCGTGTGTATCGTCGGACTTGGCTGTCGTCGGCTTTTTCCTCTTCGGTCCGCGTTTACCGTCGAACTCGTACGCCTTGAAGTCCAAGTCGGCTCCCCCAGCCGCCGCCTCGGGCTCCGCGTCCCTCCTCTGTCTCTCGTGCCGCTCATACTCCGCCAAATCTATACGCCCTTTCATGTACTGCAGGAAGCGTTCCCTCGACTTGGCTCCTTCCGCCATCTCATTCAATGCCTTCCGTACCGCCTCGGGTGTACCGAGCAGTGACGGGTCGTCGACTAGACTTTCCAACGATGCTTCTATTTCGAAATCGTCTACGTCACTTGGTTTTTCGTTCCAGTCGAATTCTGGAATGGCCCGAGCGAAGCGCCTCGCACGATCGGGTGCGAAGAACGGGCCGGTGCTGGTGCCGCCACCTAGCACTGGTTTGCCGCAATCCGAGAAGATTTTCTGCGAGATTTCCTGATTGCGCTCCTGGAAGCTCATGATGGCTTCTGATATTTTGATGTCGATCGGTTCCACTACCATCGCTATGTTGAAGGGACCGAGCAAACGGTCTGCTACCTTCTCTACCGCATCTGTAAATTATAAAAATTTGGTTGAACAGCTGCTTCCAATTATTTTGACATAAGCACTCGTGTCACATCAGTCGGGAATTTTCACCACTCCAACATTCACAAGGCACAAATTGCAATCATCTGTTCACTCACTCAAACCACACAACCAAAACATTTGCCAAGACATCCGTACAAGCAGAGATTACACAGGTGGTGTAGTGGAGTTCCACCCTCTTCTACCACATCTCAACGATGGAACACCCGGCTCTCACAAACCGAGACAGTGTAGCTTTCGGCTTACGCTGCGAGTATGTCAGCCTCTGGCTGCGTTGTATACTGACCGACATAAGCGTCCCACTGGTCGCCCAGGTCGGCGTGCAGCGGCAGGCAGCCGCGCAGCACGTTGTGGCAGTAGCGACTGCACGCCGGTGCCTGCTGCCCCGCGCACGTGCCGCAGTATCGCAGGCGCGCCCATGCCGTCACGCATTCTTGACTCACTTCAATCTGAAAGACAAAGTATGTTGACTTGGGATTCTTTCACTATCAGCACTAATAATAATTTAGTTCATGCATATTGATGTCTTAAGTTTAAAGTAGTTTTATTGATAGCGCAATCTATTGATCATGTAAAGAACTAGTGCTCGAACTTCGCTTCGTATGGCGGCCAAACTTAACGCTATAGATCCGTTTTAAAATTTGTTGCTTGTCATTCGCATTCGCCTCTCTATGAATTCAACGGAAACTTTTGTACTAAGATTGTTGTAAAATTATAATAAAAACAAAGACAGAAGGAATTATTTTCATTTCTACGCCTCAACCGCGGTCACAGCAACGGTAATACGGTACAATTATTGTAATTAGTTCATGCAATGACTGGTATTTTGATATTTGGCACCGAAGTTACAACTTCTATAGACAATTACAATAAAACTACTTTTACGGATTTTATCGCAGTTTATTACATTATTTATGTAGCTCGACGTTTCAGAAGCTTCAAAGCAACCATGGTAACGGGTAGACTCAGATGACAGATGTCCTGATGTACCAAGATTTTAAAAGTACCCGAAGAATTATAATTTTTGTTGTTCCGATTAACGCAAAGAGTACTTAATATATCTTGCTGTCTTGAGGTGTTTAAAAGTAGTTTTATTGTAATGTCTAACATACTACGTAAACTTAAGACAACTATTCTATAGACAAAGTTAATTCAAACGGTTTTTCACAGGCGATACGTTCACAGAACAATTAGAGAACCATTGTCACGTAAAGTTATATCGTCCGTAGACCAAGTTACAGCAAACCAGTTTTTTTTTAATTCCATAGATTCCTTTGTTACATTCTCATTGTGACATTAACATTTGCCACGTATAAATCCTCAAGTCTGTTACACATAACAACATTCCTTATACGTAATCTATGTAATGGAATATGCATATCAAATGACTATAATCTTCACGTACATCTGAATCATCGTTGCAGAGTTGTGTAAGTGTTGCCTATTTTGAACGAGGACATTTCAAACCGTTTATACGACTGCGATGAGCTTTGATTATTTGTAAGAATACCGAAATTAAACAAGGTCTCAGATGGTTAGCTTTAGCTATAGGTTTGAAATAACTAATTATTGTGTCGCCGTTGTGTTTTATAGCACAACGTCCCTAATAGTTTGTATTTTATGTCACAGATACCACATAGTTTTATAATAAACTAGCGAAACGCCCTAGCTTCGTCCGAGAATAACAGACGCCAAATTATTTAAAAAACGTTCCCCGGGAATTCCTCTATTCATGGGTGAAAGCCGCATGAAAACCGTACAGTAGACTTTGAGAAAATCGTACACATACAGACAGAAAGCTCTTGAGGACTATGTTTTATATATTAAAAGAAAATAAACAATTAGATTAATGAAATAATAAATAATGGAGTAAATACATCGCAGTCTATTCGATTAAAATGAGTTTTTTTCCACGTGTTTGTCAGCGGAATTATTATTCTATTATTAATTTGCCACTAAATATGTCAACTGGCGCCAAAAGACCAATGTACGAATGATTCACAGTTTAAAACTCAATGCTTGAAGGTCATGTGCCATGGACTTGCGCAATTGGACGAGTCTCATTGCAACTGAACCTGTACGATGATACTTTGCATGACACAAATAACAAAGACTGTTAAATATCATTGTAAGAAAATAGTGTGAACGAAGTACGATGTTTTTCTATAGGAAAAATAACCTTAAGGTTATAGTTTTATAGCTACATGTAGAAATTGGAAATGATTCTTCTTGTTCGCGATAAACATGGAAACTAGTGAACCCATCGGCACTATACAGCGATTTGGCTACGTTGTTTAAGCATTTTTTCGGTATGGTTAAGGTGTTTATTTAAAAAGATGAACAGTATAGCTGATTTTTTTCCAAGACATTCTGTTAGGTGAGAAATTTTACGAACCTAAATATTATGATCGAAACGATACCTTGAGCTATTTGTTTTATGTACATACTTATATTAAAGCGAAGTGATACTCTATGTTATAGTGTACTCTTTAGTATTAGTTTCACTCAAGCGGTCCAATGTGAGAAGACGGCCTCACACGATAGCGATGACACAACGACATAACTCATACAGAATATACGGTCCGTCCAACCGCACAAGTCGACGTTCGGCACTTGTATTCTAAATGTATTCAAATTCGCCACAGCAATAATTTACGTTTGCTGGACATGAAACGGACAATGGATTTAAAATTCAATTTGTGACTATAACGTGCGGTGTTGTATGAAATCTTAATCACACTGATGAGCGCATGTTTATATTTAGGCCGACAGACCCTGCGTCCGCCGTCTAAGCGCGTAAAAGCGTATTAAATCCACAAGTAGTGACACATCTCAAGTTATTGTGCCAATTTTTAAAAATCCATCTTTAAATAGAATGACACTACAATTTTTTTTTCGGAGGGACCTACTACTGGTTGGCGGCGCTTGTCCAGCCTTAAGAGTTCGAATGACTACGAAAGACATTTGTGTCTTCGGGTGCAGGGAGACGATAGGGCGCAGATCCCCATCTCTTCCCGCAGATGGGAAGAGACAAACCGGAATTTTATTGTGGGCGTTACCCTATGGTGATTATTATTGGGACCGAAAGGGGGGAAACGGTCCCCCATCCCCACTCTAGTTGGACGGCGCGCGCACAATGCCGTTTAAGTTGCGGTGTCGTGGATAAGGATAATTATGACACAACTAATACCATTACAACGTTTTGATAAAGTAGATATATCGGGGCACAAGTAGTAGGGTTTCGCGAGTGCGTTGCATGTAAGTAATGCTTATCAACACTGCTATGACGTAACAGCGTGTCCCCTGCTGGAAGGACGTGTCGGTGAAGGAGACCGCAAACGCTGTCCACTGAAGGACCGTAACATGCATTTTGTTGTTTTCTATATATTGCATGTAAGGATGTCCGATGAATTTGCCACGGGCGAAACAGCCTGGTTACGCCAGTTCTGTGTCGTTTGTTCTGCTCAGTATTGGACTTATGAGAAGGTAGTCGTAACAGCTAAGAAAGTTCTCAACATTTCGTTACTACTTAGTATGCCTGCTGCATGTTGATATAATATAAGGC
>JAFELO010000881.1:98162-113060 GCA_017140195.1 Eumaeus atala
TGACTTATACAACGTGAACGCTAAAAGATCAGACATTTTTGAGGACACGGTAGGTACTGCTCCTATGTAACCATTAAAACGAAAATATTACTTATATATGCCAAAGGTCAGGCTCTGAGCGCGTCAGTCGTAAGGGCGGATAGCGTTCGCCCGATCTAGGTCACCGTATATAAGTTCAACAGCCACTACCACTAGTTTGATAAAATTACATAAAAATAAGACAACTGTATGAGTACGCTCTGATCGCGTGACTTTGTGCTCTGTCTTGACAAACGTTTTGTCAACGAAACCGAAACTAGGTACCGTATGTAGGTACCGTATGTAGGTACCGTATGTAGGTACCGTATGTAGGTACCGTATGTAGGTACCGTATGTAGGTACCGTATGTAGGTACCGTATGTAGGTACCGTATATAGGTACCGTATGTAGGTACCGTATATAGGTACCGTATGTAGGTACCGTATATAGATAGGTACCGTATATAGGTAGCGTATGTAGGTACCGTATGTAGGTACCGTATGTAGGTACCGTATATAGGTACCGTATGTAGATACCGTATATAGATAGGTACCATATATAGGTACCGTATGTAGGTACCGTATGTAGAAACTTGTGACTTAGTCCTTAGATGATGTAAGAGAGCACTACTAAGAGAAAGTTTTCAGAAATTCCATATCCCTGAGGGGTAAAATAGGAGAGTAAAAATTATATTGAATTTAACCACATTATAGAGAGCAACCGTAGGACGCTCCTAGTTCGTTTATATAAAAACCATATGTTACGCGGTATGATTCGTGGCCCAAAAAATATATTAATTTATTTTTTAGATTCTCTATTGGTGTGGTATTGATACGCATGCTGGATGCGGTTAGATGTATCATAACTATCTTGATTCACTTCACTGAACGAACACTTAGAAAGACGGACATTTTCATCGCCCAGTTTACGGTCAATTGTCAGATTCAAACATGGCGACTGGTGGCAAAAAGTGATTGAAAAAGATAACCGATGTAATGAGCAACTGCGTAGCTTTCTACATGGCAATTATTTACGATCGGTCATTATTTTATGAAAGTATACAATTAAATATAATCGGCAGTATATTGAAGTATACAGTTTTTGTTTCACTATATGGTTCGCGGGCATGAGGATTTGACAGCTCGCACTCACGAGTCGCCCCCATAGAGGGAAGTCTTAGACAGGCCTATGATGACGAGCGTCCGAGTTGGTTTATAGAGAACGAAAATGAGAATGCATTACTAAAATTGTCTATCTAATCTCACATGCGCGTCGCGCAGAGAAATGAATGAAAAATGAGAGCGCGCCACGTTTGCTGTATCCTTCGACATAGACGGACTCGTTTTAGGCTGCCTCCCGTTCTGTATATAGAACTATGGATATATTATCTATGGTCCCGCCTGAGTTCGACTAGAAAGGTATACAGAACGTATTCAAAATTATATTTTTACATGTATATATAACATGACAACATTTAGCTAATTGATTCGACTTAATCTTAAATCACTACTGGAGAATTGGAGAATTTAATCCACTCAGGATGGTCCAGCTGTTTAAGAAGGTACCAAATACGAATAACATCCCGTCAATCTTTTCAAAGATACCTTACCGGGTTCTATGTGAACCCCCTGCTCCGAATATACATACATAAAAATAATTTTATAAGGTTCACCCGTTGTCACCCGGTAATAACAGGGATCTAATTATACACTAAAACCTTCCCCAGGAACAAACACCGCACTATCCCTGGGTAAAAACCGCATTAAAATAGTTTGATTAGAATTATGGGGATTCCATTTTTTGTACAAGAAGGTAGTACATACTATACATATGACAAAGTAAATGTCAAATGAGCCTAGTGATGACAACCTCGATCCGTGGGCGTATAACGAGGTCGCCCTCCTTGTACTACTCCATGTGTACTTACGAGACACGTACAAGCTATTGGAAACGCATGTAACACGTTAGCATCGGCAGCGGTACGAGAGCGAGACCTCCCCGGTCGTGCCGGCCCAATTCGGCGGCAATATACCATGACAGTCACTAAACAAGGAAATGTGAATCTCTGTCCTTACCATGGTTCAAGTCTTGGCGGCCCTCTAATAAGAGGGGACTAAAGATCAGGAGGAGAAGCTGCTCTTATAAGAGGGGACAAACGAGAAAAAGTTGGCGGTGCCTTTGCGCACGGGGCAAAGGGGCGAGGATGGGAACCTCACCCCATTGCACTGTCCCAAATCGATGGGGTTGTCCTGTGGAGAATGACAACCCCTCCTGTGATCCCTTCGATCCCTTGTGGTGTCGATTCCTTCGAGGGCTGACTAGCCGTCGAGATGCCCTGATGATTTGTTGTTCCGGGGCACCTCACCTGACGCGACACCGATGGCACTCGCGGTGGTTTTTGTGGGTATTCGTCACTAGAATGTGCCGCAAGCCCCACATACCACGGGGCCCGCCCAGGGCCAGTGAAGGCGCGTAAATGCGTTTCCCCGCGTCACCAAATAAGAAGGAGCTTGAACCTCAATGTGAAAGCGGGTGTATTGGTACATATTACAATAAAACTACTATAAGGGATTTTATCGTTTACGGGTTTATTTGACTATTTAACGAGCCCGAAGTTTCAGAAGCTTTATATCAACCATGATCACGGGTGGAGTATATTTACCTGCATCATACTCTTGACGACCTCTGCGCCGGAGCGCAGAGCCTTGTGGAAGGTGCGCGTGGCCACGAAGGCCCTCCTTAGCTGCACCGACAACTTCGACGGGACGTCCTCGAAGGGCTGGATCACCGGCATGTGTTCGCTCACACATTTCAGGTATCTGGAATAAGGAGAGACAGCCTATGTCAGCGTCGGGGGTGTTCGTCGATTGACTTGTGTTAGAGTATTCTTAAGAAACGATTTACGGAGCGCAGAAAGGTGTGTAACGCTCTACTGGGCTCATGTCGCTTGAGTCCCATAAACAATTACACAACTAGAAAATATTATACACAACTAATATTGGGTGTTTTAGTGTTATGCTCATACTTTGCTCGATGACTCTGCACTGGACCGCAGACAGACAGGCCACATGTTCACACAAAGAAAAAATATATTTATGTAAAATAAAATCGTCATCTCTAATTTTCAGGAGAAACTGAAATTAATAACACTAAGTTGCGTGGAACAATCCCGCATCCCTGACCAAATCCTGGCGACACAGAAACCGCCATCACGGTCAAAACATTTAAAAGTTCTAAGGGCTTACAACAACAAATTAATCCATATACCATTACGCTGGGGACGTAATACTTGTTGTTTATATTTATCAGATACTCTTTCATGGGATTCTAACCACCACACTTTTCTCTAACTAACGAACTATGACACGTACGTGCAGCGGTTCGATGGCTTTATATCCTTCACGTCTGCGCCAGTCGCGGCTCAAAGTGAGTGTTTAGACTGAACCGGCGTCGCCGCATATATCACTGGTTTCAAAAATGGCATCACAGTCGCGCTAAGTACATCTGAACGTACAAACATAGTAAATATCTCTTGCCTTTCTCATATAGCTCACAAAAAGAGATGAGCCAAAATAAGAGTACTTGTAGAACGTATTACGTTTTCCATGTTATAGAACATAATGTAATTTAGACATGGAATATTGCTTAAAAGGTTATAGGAAAATTCAAAAAGAAGGTGTCGCGGTTAAAATCGACCAACGCATTGTCCGTGGCTTACACAGGTGTCTTTGGAGCCCCGCCATGGTTCAAGCCTTGTCGTGGCGGTGGGGCTAAGTACTGGGGTGAAACCTGGCGAAGCGACCTGAACCGAGTGTGCTGTTCTTTGTACTGACAAAGCAGGTGCAGGAGGCGTTTGTACACACCTTATAGGAGGGACAAAAAAGCCTCACGAGGAGGTGGTTTTTCGCACGGGGCGAGGGACGAGGAGGGGGCCGTCCCCCATTGCACTGTCACAAATTTGGTGGTGCTGTCCTGTGGTGCGGAGCAAATCTTCTGTGGAGGAGGCGTCGGTCCCTTAGGCCGTCGAGGTGAGCTGATATTTTTTAGTTCCGTGGCACCTCACCAATGGCAACACTGATGGCACTTGCGGTAATTTTCGTGGTTATTCCGCACTGTGATGTGTCGCGAGCCTCACACACCACCGGACCCCACCCAGGGCCGGTAAAGGCGCGTTTCCCGAGTCAAAAAAAGTAGCTACTGAGTAGATGAATGCTGCAGAATGTATATTGTTCTGGTTTCTGATCACTGAGCCACGGCTATATGAGTGTGGTGTAGCCATAGACTTTAGAATTAAAATCTTTCTCATATTTGTGGTTGTAGCACACCTACTGGCCACTCAGGTGCGGCATCTTAAAGAGCCAACAGAATCATTCATTATTAGCGAGAACGCCCACTCATTATGACGGCAAACTGAAGAACTGGGATAACAAATTAAACAATTTATTAACAGGATGTTTAAAATGCTTTGTTTAGTTTTGTTTGTGGAATTATATTAATTTCTGCATTCATTGAGTGTGTACGTTTAAAGTAAGGGCCTCGGCCGAAAATGTATACTGATGGATATGGGAACATTTCATTTCATTTGTACTCCTCTCTACAATAAGAGCTAATAAAGTTTTATGATCGATTCTGCCTAAAGAGCGACAGTTATATAGAAAAGGGATCTCTTCTTGTTAAAATATACACCCGTCTTTAAAGATCACTAAAATAAAGGCTGGTTCTCGAAATACAGGGGCAGCATAAAAGCGTCTGTCAAAACTCGCGGTCTAGTGCTAAATTCAGATATTAAACGGCTAAAAATTGAGGAGAGATCATTGCGTATACTCAGTTGCTATGTTACTGATATTATTCTCTCTTCAGCCGACTTTAGTTCACTGCTGGACACAGGGCACTCCCAGGGCGCGCCATCGAACCCGACGCAGTCTCCACTCTAAAAGTCGTCTGCGAAAGCTAACATTATTATTACTCTAAAACTGCTTGATTATCACAAGTGGGCGTGACAGTCTAGACGCACGGTCTCTAAGAACAATCAAGTTTAATAATCTAATCGATCAATCTGATAATCTACCCAGTACAGCTTCATCCTCAAGCTGACAATACACGAATGGCAACACTGGGAAGTGTAATCTTGCAACATTTTTTTAAATAACATCCAGTTTTTTCTCGGCATAACTTTTGTTGTACACATACAATAATAATAATGTTGTCCTAGCCGGTTTTCGGCTACAGCGGCCATCTCTATTGAGAAAGCCACCTGCGCGGCACATTTTATAGTGCACAAGTGTGCGCAGACACAAGTGCACTCTCTATTCCTTCATTGTCATATTTCGATTGGACGGCAATCCGACACGACCGGAGAGAGAAATCAGGCGCAGGAGCGACGGCTTAAGGTGCTGTCCGAGGCGCGGGGATGTAATACCGCAAGCTCCGGAACTCCGGACGGTTGTTAGAATTTGAAAAATCCTAATAACATTTGTATATATCACCCGGGATACAGAGTATGATCAGCGTCACGCACGCTCTCATGAAGGAAAAAACTACAGAATGAATTTGGATGAAATTTGGATGTGTGTTCATACAAATTTCATCTGGTTCATTATTACAATCTGGGTATTGTATAAGTATAGCATTTATTCAAAAAAAAAAATTAATAGCATAAAACATGTGAAGACGCGGGCACAACTAGGCCTCCTAACCCTGTGGTACCTAAATAAATCAGATATATAGGTAGAATGTATTATACACCTTATAGAATAAAAACTAAAATTATTCTGAAAGCAGACACTTTCAGTAGCGGTAGTCCCTGATAATGCACACCCCAATAACACTTAACGTGCAGTAATATAACCTATAATTGCTTACGACATTGTACACTTAAAACTATTATGGACCTTAGCACCGTTAGCACAAGGTAGATGATTCCTTAATGGAACGCAGCAGAAAACACGTATATAGTGTCCTAAACACAAGTGGATGTATGTACTGCGGAGGACTAACCATATCGATTACTATCATTAGGCTATCGAATATTGACCAATATCTAATTATCCGTTTTTATGTGTTTTACACTCCTACGGGAGTGTAATTTTAAAAACAAAGTGTATATGTCGTTAACACGTACACTAGAAGTGGTTTTTATTGCACAGTATTTTCGCCATGTCGTGCCAGCCCGATTTGGCTGCAATGCTTGGCACTATCCCTTGGCAAGGGATAAAACTTGTGTAGCAGTTCTTAAGTATCTGAGAGAGCCAACTAGGAAAAACATTGATTATAGTACCTTGATTGCATTATATCTAGTGGTGCATAACCAGTATTTTAATACAAATAATTAAATACCGGTTTTCAACTTACACGTAATCGTAACATGTAATCGTTTCTGTTTACCGTATACAAACTCGATAAAATTTATTAAATATAAACTCGCTAATCGGAGATTAATAAATATTTTTAAAGTTTATACTTTCCTAAACACTTGGTGCGTTTCTTTTTTCATTCATTAATGTAGGAATGTCATTAGAGTGTATTTTCACGCCGACACCAAAAACCGACAGATAAGTGATAAGAATTTCATTGTCATTTCTGACAGCTGGTGTCAGGACAGTCACAGTTATGTATAGGAGTTATTTTTGTTATGCTACGGACACAGACTTATAAGTTACATGCGTACACAAGTATACATTCACTTTTTGGGGCTAGAGGAAGCATCGCCACTTACAGCCGCTCTTGGCCTAACAGGAGCAGCTGCGGGACCCGCCGGCTCTCAGTGGATATGGAGCACCTGAAGCATCGCCTCTCACAGCCGCTCTTGGCCTAACAGGAGCAGCTGCGGGACGCACAGGTTCTCAGTGGGTATGGAACACCTGCAGCATCGCCTCCCACAGCCGCTCTTGGCCTAACAGGAGCAGCTGCGGGACTCGCAGGCTCTCAGTGGGTATGGAGCACCTGAAGACCTCAGGTGACATAAATATCACCTAGGACCAATAGGCCTACTTACGCATATGTAATACAGTTAGTATATAGTGTCACACTTACTTCTCATCAAAAGTATACTGCGAATTGAGGACGGTGAACATCTTTTGGTAGAGAATGCTGAAGAAGCCGTCCATCATCACGTCGAAGTCGGCGTCGCCGCGTGTGTAGTATCTGCCAACACACGTCTCATTACTACAGCGAACTAAACTTTGTTTATAGGAATAACAGTATATTTAGTAAGACGTACAGCTATTGTAACATTGCAGCCGAATTGGTACGAGAAGGTACCTCTCACTCAACCGGTGCCGCAGAGTGACAGCTATGTTGTCGCGCTCCGTGAGGTGTGTGTTTCCATCAGAGGATAAAGAATAATGAAGGTAACACGTATACATAATCTCTACGCGGATATTAGTCCGTAGTCACCAGCAAGCTCCGACTGCTTGTTTGCCATATAATTCTAGTTTGAGCATTTTGTAGATAGTAATTTTGGATCTATTCAGTGGCTTATGATTTTGAATCAATAAGGTAATAAACATTTTTCTCTTTACCGTTGTTAAACTGACACCTGACATTAAGTCAAAATTTAGAATTAATAATTTCATTTTTATTGGTGTTTTATAAATCATAACGATAGTTAGGAATATCTTATTCACCACACTGCCTAGTAAGATAAAACGAAATTATAACAAATTGAAGCAGGTGAAAAGCGCTATAAAGTAAATTATTAATTCATTCCTTATAATAACGACGTCGCTCAAGAGTAAGGTTTAAATCTAGGAGTTGTTTATTGTTCTCTCTACATTTCCGCGAGCTTCAAATTTAATTTGGAGACCGCGGTAGTTGGTTACTGCTCCGAGAGTCAAGGAGCAAGTCATGTCTTGGAGCAGGTACACACCTACACTTAACTCTCTTTAATTACATGGATATGACATTTTTTGAATATTTTTGTGACTTATCGGATGCCGATAAACATCCGCGAATACAGATGCGTTGCCCCCTACACTCCGCTGGGCAATCGGACTCGCACAAACCTCACTCACGCGCCATAATTGCTTTTATTTTGAACGCGAGAGGTGCCTCCCATGATGTGCCAATACTCTGGAGAGCTGAAGGGAGTTGGGTCAGTACGGTTGCTCTGTGGAGGCCGCGATAGCGAGACGAGGTGTTCGTTCAATATTCTTCAAATGGGAAACCATCTGCGAGTAATCGGTCCGTGATCTATGCGAGGGGCCGGCTTTCGGCCGTCTTGGCGCTCATTAGAAGAGACATACGTCCAGCAGCAATCCGATAAGCGTTAATAATGATGATAGAGACGGCCACCTCAGCTATAACTTCGCCAGGAATGCGCCCCAGTCGGCGCACGCCAGCGCTTGGAGTAGCTTACGTATGGATTTACTTGTACAAATTCTGCGACGAATAACATTACTTTCTGGATATGCTCACCTCTCGAGCTCCTCGAACAGCTGCTTGAAGACGTACGAGTGCTGCTCGTAGATCATGCCGTACGTGCGCTTGAACATCGCGTGGAATTCGTCTCGCGACAGCTTCAGAAGTTTCCGAAAGAATTCTGCGGACGAAAACACAGAAGTTTAATTTTTGAATATGCCTTCTTAGATAAAAAAAGATGTGTTGAGTGTGAGCATCCATCGGGAACAGTCTATCACTGGAGGATTTCACATCTCATTAAAACATTCCTGACGAACTCTTGAATAGTGTACATAAATTAAAGCAATAACGCAACGTTCTAAAGGCAACTAATTTTATTTGTATATATTTGATATCATTGCGATCATTCGAATGTGTGAACATTTTTTTGTGTACGGATTATTTTTAAAACCTTCAGAACGATTGATGCATAAAACATGCCCCTAGACAGAGGCCAGAGGCGCTACCGAATCATGCGTCTCTTTTTTGATTAGATCACTCCAAACTCTCGCGAGAGACAGCATTAGCTATCACTTGCTGGGCCAGCCCAATTCTGCTATAATGCTGCAATCGCCCAACGTAAACTATCGGTACGTATTTGACGTTCCCGTAACGTGTTTACGACACAAGAGCATCCAAAATAGATGTTGTATTTCAATCCTCAAGGTCGTTTTTTTGATGACTCGTTTTGTCTGCATTAAGACGTTTGTAGCTAACGCAGATTTTGTGAAGGTTGATCACATACTGATTGAACGCTAACTACTACACGCTAATAGGTTTTTGTGTTATAAAACATAAATGTTACTTATTATAATCAATCTACCTGGGCCAATTAGTTTCCTTCCCGAGCAGGCAAGACAAGGAGCTTACACGTACCAAAAATGCCTGGAGGAGCTCCTGGTTCTTAGGGTAACTCATGAAGGGCGACCATCCGATACCGCTTAAGAGAAAACTAACGGACATGTTCATACTTCCTGCACTTACTTATGGAACACAAGTTTGGTCTTTGGCACAGAGTGAAAAGTCCAAAGTTTGCCAGAGGGCGATGGAGCGCAGTCCTTTTGGTGTCAAGCTGTTGGATAGAATCAAAAGCATCGAACTGCGCTTCCGCACAAAAATCGCTGACGTAGGTCTCAAAGACGCGGAGCACAAATAGAGGTTGACTGGACATGTACGAAAGTACGAAAGAGGCGCTATCTGCAGCGCCTTCAGTAGTGCCCCTGTGTTCCGTGTCGGGCCGGGATGGGAACCCGGTCTACTTCCAATGACTCGGCGTCGTGGGGACTGTCTTAGAGTAGCCGGACAGTCTCCGAGGAGGTGAAGTCTGGCCTTTTCGCCGAGGTCAGCCTGTCGCTGGAGGGCTCCTGTTGCCTGCAGATCCGGGACCCTCCACTTATAGCGGCTGATGGCTCCCGTAGGGGTTTAGTTGGTATTGCTACCCAATGGCCGAAAAAAATCACCAAGAAAAAAAAAAAAAAAGGTCATTTCAGTCCGATATTTTGTAAAGCGGTTGGAATGGATTGGTCCATTCCGACCGCTTAATAAAACGACATTAATTGCAAACATTCCTCGAGTGGTCTTGGTAATGTATAATTGTTATAGTCATAACGTTAGTGAGAAAGTCAGAAGCATTGATGAACAAGAAGATATATAATAATATATATGAGAAGCCTCCTGGATGGTTTAAAAAAAGCTGAGAAAAGTAAAACAGCACAGAGTTCTTACTACCTTCTACCCACAGACAACAGTACTATCAATATTATATTATATTAAGAATATCAGAGATCAACTCGTATATACGCTGTGGTGATCGGTCACGGGTAAAGTAAGCGGGTCTAGTCGAGCCCACGCCATAAAACGCGCCGATACAATCCGGGTCAGTGTTATAAAAATATTTTCATGCGAGCTTTATGTTCATTTGGTTGTTTAAATAGATCGTGCATGTCACTTCTATTACCCTCATATTTGACCTAAATATTTGAAATATTAGGGTAGGTAATGTTTATACATGACAGGCAATAATGCGCACTAAGACTTGACGTGTGCCATAACTTATCTATAGCTCCTCGTTACAGCAGGATTACAAAACACATTTTTTACCTATAGTCTACACCTCATCATCACGAAAGCCTGGTCTACATTAGAACACAAGCTTTAAGTACACGTATTTAGTATCACTTCCACCTACTAATGTTCTTCAACGTTTCTCGTTCCTCGGACAAAAGCCAGTGTCGAACAACGAAATTATTGTTTAATAATATTCCACTCGTAGAAATTTTGTCGAATAATCAACTTGTTAGTGAGTTGAACTTGTGCTATCCACCTCCGTTTAGGGAATTCTGCTGGCACTATACCACTCAGTTAATATTATGTCGTCATATCCCACCGACATCTGTGTGATGGTGTTAATCTTGTGCATCTAATGTGAGTAGGCACAACAGGAACAATAAAGTTTGCAAGTTAAAACATCTGTAATAAATGTCCAGTTCAATTCAGTGTAGTCGAGCAAACAATATCACATTGCAAATCGTAAAAATGTCGATGAGACAAATCAAGTGTCACCGATTCATCAAAGTATTATTCTTTCGTCAATGTAACGTAAGTAAAATAATAATTGAATGATTCAATGAATCTGTGTTCACACGGTTACTGAACCTCTGTTACAATAACAATATTATCATTATCAGCCGGGGCAGAACATCTCCCTCTTCGTATGCCTGCTCCGATACTACAAAGCCTTCATGAAATAAATCTAATTGATATTTTGTTAAAAACCAAAAAGTGATGCCAACGAATGATACTCGTCCGACTGTATCAGAAGGACATATATTTATATTGTAATTTATGTGTTCCCTCCTGCATTCTGAATGGTTTGAACGTATGGTGTATTTGTTATAAGGTTCGTTCTAAATACGTAAAACGTTTAAATAGGCCATTGGATTATTAACTTCGTGTGGGTTATTGCTAATCGTCGATCTGTGTCATATCTTTGACAACCAGGTAAAAGTAAGAACATAATACTTTGATTATCTTACTTGACGGCAATATAATGTAGAAGAGGAAGCATAAGCGCATTAACCCTTATGCTCTATTCGAGCTCGTTCCATACTAACAAAACTCCACAATGTCCCAAATTATTAGCACGGAATGGTCTGTGCGTACTATGGAATCATAATACGAAATAAGTAAAAGTGCAAAAAGTGGAATAATTTATAATTTTCTACGAGTAATCAGACCAATGGCCGCACACCGATCATTTACTGCACACGTAGCGCCCATGTCCATGGTGACAACACGTTAGCGTAAAAGAGGACTTAAGAGGAACACATATAATATATATATATATATATATATATATATATATATATATATATTATACAGTCTACTACTGCTAAGACAAATGTCTTAGTTATGTGATGTAACACACGTGGTATAACAAAACTGATATCCGTGATTTCCTGTGAATTGTTTGAGAATAAACGGTAAAATAACGAAAGTAAAAGTAAAAAATCTGTATTCGTTTTATTTACATATCCTCCGTTTTCTATGCCCTAGAAGGAATGGCTAGATACAATGCAACAGACACGCAATATTATGATAGTCAAATATTCGCAATTCCGCATGCATGTTTCTATCGTGTCTACAATGCGTGACTATTCAATCAACATTGTCTGTCTTTAAATACGTATTCTTTAAAAGTATTTTATTTCATCCAAACAGGTACTACGACGTTTTTTTTTGTTTTTTTTTTTTGTTCTTTCTTTCGATAATATAACATATTTCATCGAACTGGAAACAAAGTATTATTATGTGAAATATTTTACACAAAATCATTTAGGTTTCAAGATTTACGTATAACATAATCGTATTTCTTCTTGTATGAACTATTAAATATAAAATACTTATATTTATATACATTTTTGATTACTCATCAAATAAGAACTATAATTAATCCGTTTGCTCTTTTACTTTTTGTACTCTTATTCTTTTCTTGTTTACTGTGTTAATTAATGTAATATTTTAATGACTATATAATTTATTCTATTTATTGTCACTACTGGGCGAGGCTCCGCCCTTTCCCCACCATGGTTCAAGCATTGTCGTGGCGGTGGGGCTTAGTAGCCTGGGGTGAACCTAGACGAAGCCAACTGAACCGATGGGATCTTTGCACCCCTCTTATAAGAAGAGGGGACCTAAGTGTAACAGGAGGTGGCGCCCTCCCTTCATCTTTTCTTTATAGCATAGATGGAATGGAAAGAGCACACGTATTTGCGCATTATTTGGACGCCTATTAACATCCGCGCAGTCAATAGTTATACAGATGCGTTGTGCTCCTACATTCCATCCTAATGGGCTACGTACAAACGCTACAAAACGCGATAACTTAGCATTCTCTCTTAAGTCGGTATCATGCTAGAAGCAGTGGTCCTGTCGGCCGGGTTCGGCTGTAATACAGCCATGGCACTACCTCGAACTAACCTAACCTCGGAGGAAACTGTTAATATCTGTCCGGAGAAAACTGTACCGCATGGTGCCCGTACAAGATACAATTTGTCGCACGCGAGACGGTCACGCGCGCCGAGGCGGTGCTTCAATGTTACGAGTCTCAAATCGATTACCGCGGAATACGAATAGATGCGCACACGCACCTTACCGTGTGTTATTTAACACATCACCAATAGTAGCGTTGAGTTTTTTGTAGCGAGGGGTAAACGGACATTTCAAGTTACTTTGTGTTCATACACACAATCTCGTAATAATATCTTCTCAATAAATAATGATTGTCATGTTGGATCGGAATAGGAGAATGAGGGAACAGGGAGTGCGCTTGTGCCTGTGCACACACTTGTGCATCATAATATGTCCTGCGCAGTCCAGTCTATAGATATGGCCGCAGTGTCCGAAACTCGCGTAGGACGACATTGTTATTATAATATCTGCCTATAAACTGCTGCGAGTGAAGAGTATCAGGTACCAAAGTCCTAGTAAATGTGTTATTATGTTTACATTTATTGAGAGCAGTCAGAACTGTGTTGAGTATGCGAAAGGTCAGAACAGGTCACAGTATTGCTGATCGACACATTGCAAGCGAAGTGTTTATCGAACAGTCTGGAACATTGAACACAATCATTGTTAAGTTTTTCGCAAACTTTTGCTATAAATTTATTTTTTGGTTTCGGTGATAAGTGTATTAACGCACAGCCGTCGGTCCTCGTTCTGATCCTACGCGAGACCATTAGGAAGGGCCAGCCTCGCCTACAACAGCTAAAGCAAGTGTTAGTTCAGTTTCGCCAACCTGCGTTGTCTGTTCTAAATGGTTTTGAGGGACATATTTGGTAAATTTGAGCTATTTAATAATTACGTTAAGCTTTTGCTACTCATAAAAATCTCTTTACAAAAAAAACAGTAACTGTAAAAAAATCTCGTACTTTCGTGCGGGTTAGATTCAGAGCGAATCACTGTTTGTCGCACGTTTCATTGAAGGAGTAAAGTTTCCACGAATTGAAACAAACAATAGCTTTATTTATATACCATTTTGCGAATTTCAAACGAAAACGCACTTGTTGTAACGGTGACGAAGTGCAATATAATTTCCATGGCATGTTTTAGATGTGGTGCTGTATTTTCCTCGTCGTCTATTCCATCGTTTTTTTTATGCTATAGGGGGCAAACGACCAATCGGATCCGTTTTACTACTACCGCATGAACATCCACATAATTACCATGCCTAAGCGTTGCCCTTTTTAAATCCCCCGCAATAGGTCACCGACTACTCACTACTCACAAACCGCAGGAAACGCGACAGCGATGCTGCCACTTTACGCCGGTAACAAGTGAGCGAGAGGTACCTGGTCGTGCCGGCTCAATTCCATAGCATGGCACTACTTCTTCCTAACATATATAGTCACAAATATATGTCTTTTTAATATTAAAGCCGAATAGTTTGTTTGGTAGACCGCGTTAATCTAGTGGTGCGATTCACAAAACTCTTTCGCTGTCGGATAGTCCATTTACCGAGGAAGGTTAAAAGCTATATGTATATCACCACACTGGCAAATAGGATCCAACTACGCCCGTGACGTGAGTGATACCGCAGCCGGCAGGGAGCTGCTAATTGTAAACATAGAACAGGGTTGTTTATTGAAGGCCGTTTCCAATCACGTATCTAACGAGGGATTTACAAATTAAATGCAAGTTATTCAGTCTTCAAATAAGCTTGTAATAATTCCGTGGTGCACAGAATAAGAATAACTTATTTGTTGACCGCACGCACACACGAAACTAATTTGTGGAAATACTTATACATTGAACTGTCGTATCACAAACTTCTTCCATCTCAGTATTTTGCTGATTTCTACCAGCACTGGTCTTCCGTTGGCACCATTTAGTGATACCACGAAGCGAGTACACGTTTAATGTTCAAAATATAACTTGCACATAATACAACAACATAACAAAAACAAATAAGAAGGGGGGGGGGGG
>JAFELO010000881.1:118120-218638 GCA_017140195.1 Eumaeus atala
ATTATAAAGCCGAAGTGTCAGTCTGGTAGTCCGAGTTGCCCAGTGTACCCAGAGTGTGTGTGAGTCACCCAGTGGACACAGTACAACAGCAGTGTGACGGACTTGGAATACGTCCGGTGCTGGTAGTTGCGGTCGGACGTGTACCGAGATCCCGTGCGGCGCTCACCGCAAACCGATCATTGGTTTTCTATTAAATAATATAACGTGTCGATTAGATCTTTCAAGTTTAAGTAAGAAGTGATTTAATTGGCTGTTTATGTCGATTGAGTCTGAAATGTTCTTATGGAAAAAACGGAAAATAAAAGTTCTGATAGTAAGCCTTCTAAATGGTAAAGTGATGAGACGGTTCTGATAGTATGCATTCAAAATGGTAAAATGATGAGGCGGCTTTGATAGTAAGCCTTCTAGCATGCACAACGAACATTCTACCATCTGTTAATGGCACTCTTCACAAAGTGGAACGGAATTTAAGTATTACGTCACAATGTCACATAGCTCCGTTACTATGTGACCGTAATGCAGCAACGGCACAACATTTTAAACGGCACAATAAAATTTAAATGTTTATGAGTAATTTATAAGCCAATTGTACCGGTACGACCTGGCTGGTAATGTAGCCCGGTATTCTTCGCCCCGGTTCAAACCTTATCCTATCAATGGAGCGCTTCAAGCGCAGTAGTAATATTTGTGGAGGTGGTGTCAAATTTGACATGTTGCTTACAAATTCACGGGACTACACCAAGGCGGCGCTGATGGCACTCGGGATGGTTATGGTGGGTATTCGGCACTATAGAGTGCCGCAACAAAATGCGTTTCCCAAGGTCAACAACAACAAAAATAAAGGATTAGTGGGTTCCAGGTCGTAACAAATCTAGATCGATATATTCTAAATCAGCAACGACAACACATCATCACGCAGAGCAAACGGACCTGCCTTGCCTCCTCCACTTTCATAACTCTCTAAATCCATTCTAAATCAGTCCCCAAAATCTCTCTGCCATCGATTTTGTCAAAATCTCCTAAATATCCGCTTCCCGAGAAAGGTTTTAATGTACAATTAGTTAAGATAATAACTTTATTGACGGTCGAAGCCAGTGTGGTGAACTTATAAGTTGGGCCCTTAGTGTAGCTCATGCGTGTCATGTAATCATGTCGTCATTTGTGACTGACAACGCATTATATTACGTATGTTAATATTGATAAACTGTGGAGGGGTTATCTATGTGAAGTTTTGTCATACTTTCTTCTTTTTTAATACACAAAGTCTTATTGTGCTCAATTCCTTTAGGCTGCACGGTGTTGACCTGAAGGTATACTTAATTATTCACCAGAATAGACACTAATTTGGACTTTTGGAGTCACGTGAATCTGCTATTTCTCCTCTTTTTAGTCATCTCCTGATTCCAGAGCTGATGCCTTGAGATATGTAGTAACGTACGTCTAGTGTCGCTAGAGTTAGTGCAACTACAGACGTTGCAACACTTGTCACCGTTCAGGCTGTATGCCACTATCCAGAGATAGTACAGATCTCTGGATAGTGGCATACAGCCGCTATATACCCCGCCTGGCTTTTTGGCCACTTCACTTGTTTTACATATCAGTTATCATTTCTCTTGGATTATCGCTCGCACCTTCCAATGTCCAAATCCATGAATCGGCTATCCATTTTATATAGATAAGTGAGCTCCCTATACCAGTGACAGAGGGTGTGAAGAGTGCTTTGAGTGCACTCATACCTGGCCTCTTTCATAACTTGCTCCAGCCTCGCCGCCTACGACAAGGAACACGCCATGGTTAGAGACACTTATATAACAAAAAACAATGACCACTATATCTCCACCACATTCCATTAAGAGGCCATCTCTGCTTCGCCACAGAGCGCAACATGGCGGATATTAAAGTGCGATACAATTCACACATGTGTTCTATTTCTGGGGGGCAGATGGCTCGGCTCGGCGAATAGATCTCTGCGGTATTAGCTTTACTACTGCTCTATAATACGCTTAAAGTTCTCTGGCTGTATAAGGCTTGTAAGGGATCGAGCGAATAAAGATAAAAAATGACTATGGTGTGTCGCTTAAAGTGGTGACTCCTATGTAAAAAAAAAAAACATAAAACTTGCAAATAACTTTCGTAGTAGCATGAGATATTGACTATTATCAAAAGGCACCAAATTTTTTTTCTTCGTTTGCCTCCCACTATAGAAAAAAAAAAATGTACATTCATAGCTATATTCCGCGATTTGATGCGATTGTACAATATTTTGAGGTATTTAGATGGAGTGGGGTGATGAAGCGAACAGAACCACTGTAGTTGCATTACACAAAGTAGGTATGGAGCTAAATGCAATTTTTAAAGCTCGCCTTAGTATTAGTCAAATGTTTGTGTACCGGGCTATTAATAGGTATTTGTGACAGAGAAAGATCTGGCTGTCCACGTAGTTTTCGCACGAAAAAGGTGGTCAAAGCAGTAAGAGAAATAATTCGAAAAAATCCTGTCCGGAAGTAAAAGATTTTATCTCGGGAAATGAAGATAACTCCTAGAACCGTATCGCATATTTTAAGAGATGACTTTGTACTTGCAGCCTGTTAGAGACAGTCTGCTGATTTCTCAACTGATAAATTAAAGATGAATAGGGTGGTAAAAAACGAAATTTGTTTACGGATGAGAACATTTTTATAATAGAGCAACATTTAAAAAAAAAAGTAAATGTCCATGTCTATGCTCAAGGCTAAAGAAGCTACCCAATTTGCCGACAGAGTGCAAGTGGGCATCATCCGACTTCAGAGGCGGTTTGGTGGGATGTTGGCTATGAAAGAGTACCCGAGCTATATTTTTGTGAAAAAGGTATCGAAACTTCGGCACAAGTTTATATAAATAAGTTAGTAGGATACCAATATTGAGAGGGTAGTTAAGCCCTTAATAATACCACGTTTAATAACCAAGTATGGTCCTAGCAAGACTCGGCGCCGGGTTATAAAGCTCGCTCCACGCACTCTTGGTTGGAAGCGAATATCTCGGACTCGAACCTCTGATCTGCAGACCGGCCGACGTCTAGTCGCGATCTTAATCCGCTGGATTATGATTTGTGGTCAGCGTTATAGAGTACAGCTTGCTCTAAATGCATTGATAATTTGGAGTCTATAAAACAATCTATACTACTGGCAGGGAAGAACTTCCCCGTGGAAAGAGTACGTGCTCCCATGGATAACTGGCTGTGATAAAGGACTGTGTTACAGCCAGTGGGGACCACTTCGAATGAGCTTTATATATTTTTAAACGTTTTACATTTGTGTATTAAATAACATCGACTATGCACATATCGACTTTTCATTCATTAGTTTTAACGGGCCTGGCCCACCGCCCTTTTCCATCGCTCCTACTCCTGTATCGCCAGGTTCAACGGGGGCAACCACCCTGATTTGTAGATATTGACTATACCTTATGTTATTAACTTTGTTATTATCAGACGTATTACTATGATTGAGCCATACTTTTATTGATAATTAAATAAGACTTTTCTAAAGTTACAGAAAAAATAAAAATAATGACGTCTGTACTTTATTAAGACTCACATATAGTGCCCCGCTGTGCAAACGGGCCCCGGGCGTCTGCCCATACAAGGAACACGCATTTATAGCACACTGCATGGCTACCAGCCAGTAGCCACTAACATTTACAATAAAATACCATAAGCAACGCCCAACGTGTACCGTTGTATTTGTAGAAATGCGAAGACGCTTTCCAAGATTTCTAATTTTCCTGGATGTTTATTATCTTATATATGATTCTTGCATCACAATGTTAGTTACCTTACTCCCCCGGAACGACTTTATCGATTTTTACCAAATTTTGTATGCATATTCGGTAGGACAGAGAACCGGCTACTGACTATTTTTCATGCCCCTAACTAACTATCTTTTATAATCATGGCCAGAGATTCCTCGGGGTCCCTCATGCCCTGAATCTAAGTGTAAGTTTTGTTTGGATCTATTTAGACATATATGGACTTAATTGAGGTTAGGTACACCCATCGACGTTATAACCAGTATATTTAAATAACATAAGCACGATCTCAACATTATTACTATATTGACTCAGCACAATCGCCAGGTGTTTTTTACAAAGTTTCTTAGAGGTCATCGGAAATTCAACATGCAAGTAGACGGGAACGTAACTGTTTTATAAAAGTTACAACTAGTGTCATACAACTCACTACATTGTCGACAAGCTGATCCTAATTCCTAATCCACACAGGTGTTAACTTTGGACTTGATCGGACAACATGCCTAATAAGGAGTCCAGAATGCAAAGACCGTAGATAACTCATCGTGGGAGCGTATCGATTGACGCTCTCAGCCAGAAATTTAATATAGAACCTGTTAATACTAGTCATCTAAACTTACGAATTTATAGATCGATAGTGCCACCCACAGACACATGATAGTAATGTCGTCCTAGATGAATTTCGTCCACGGCGGCCGTCTCCAATGAGACTCGCCAACTGCGCGCAAATTGAACATTCACATCACTATACAACGTATTTTAATTGTTAAAATTTAAACTTCACAGTACTATAAACAATTAGGAGAAATAGAGGGCGTCTCCGTGAATGGCACCTATGATGTGGGATAGCGAGAACTTTTTTAATGATCTTTAATTTCTTAACAAAATCGACAATGTCAGTTGTAACTTAAAAATCATTCATCATGTATTTAGGCGACCACTTATTTTTATCTTTTTCTTGTTATAAACAATTAATCATGTACCTGTAAGTTTTCTGAAGTGTAAAATAAATCCTACCTTCTACATTGTGGAGCGAAATAGTAAGTAATATTTATACGGGCAGATGTAGGACATAGCAGTAACATGAAATGCTACATATCCACTATCTGAGATCGCTTAAGAGCACTAATTGCTTCCAACGGAACGTCCAAATATGGTCACACAACCAGCCTGCGTCTGCCAATAATGACAGGAAACAATCGCTGATAATAACAGTCTAGACTAATCGATTTTATATCGATTAGCGGACGCAAATGAATACTCGATTAGTTTATAATTCCGATTCTAATCGGTTAGTGCAGTAGGTAACGACTAGGTGGCACTTGAAGCCTGATGCATTGGTAATCGATTATACATCGATTACTGCTAGTAAATAAACGAGTAGTAGAGCGAATAATTATATCCAGCTTATTCACCAACGACAATCTATTTGATAGTTACCTGTAACATAGTCTGGTCTGTCTGGGAGTCGTGAAAAGGCTCCGATTACTCGTTTGACCACTTATATTATAAAAAATTATATACTCGGCTACTAATTATTATAGTGTGATGATATACAGCTTTCTCGGTAAATGGTTCATCTGACAACGAAGAATTTTGCAAATGAGAGCACATGAGATTAGCTCATTCAGCAAACACGCAAACGGCTTTATAATATGATTTAGTATAGATGATAAAAAAATGTATAGACATCGTGACTGACATGGTAAACTGACTTCCTGTGAAAGTGACGTGTTTCGAAATGTGCAGCTAATGCCAAAATAGC
This sequence comes from Eumaeus atala, assembly GCA_017140195.1. Taxonomy (NCBI): domain Eukaryota; kingdom Metazoa; phylum Arthropoda; class Insecta; order Lepidoptera; family Lycaenidae; genus Eumaeus; species Eumaeus atala. The sequence goes on from JAFELO010000881.1 coordinate 123,672, forward strand.
GTGCGGGAAAAAATGATTTCACCTAATAAAATTAATTTATTATTTTAGTAATCGTAAATAAGTTTTTATTATTAGTTATTTTATACAATAAACGACGTTTGAATTGTATTCCGGAACATAAATACTACATATAAAATGCGACGACCATTTTCTAACGAACGCAGACAATACACATACCACAAAACAAATTATCTTTTTAATTTTGCGGACCTAAACTTATGCTGTGGAAGGGATGGAAGCCAAATGCAGCTTCATCGAACGACGAGACTAGGTTTTGAGGCCGTAAAAGGTTCCGACCCCCCACTCTCCTGCAAATGGGACGCATGCATCGCGATGTGTGAATGTTTGGAATAGCTAAATTTACTATTATTATCATGGCCAGGGGGACACCGCGGGGTGCCTCATCCCCCGACTCTGACGTCGAGGGCCGTATCAGATCGCTCTTCTTGTTGTGGAACGAGCGATAGATACAAAGAGCCGCCATTGTTACTACTGGCCTAAGATGACTTCACCTTGAGCTACTGAACCTACCGCCACGGCAAGACTGGAACCATGATGGGGCAATGAAAGATACCTAAGTTCAGCAATAAACTAAGTATTGCCCAATAACCGTGTCGCAATACGCGAGTAAACACTTTTCAACATATAAGCTGTGTGCCGTAAACGTCCCACATGCTCATATATAGCTAATGATAAAGTTCACGTCTATAAGGCAGTCTTTATGATCAAAACGTCTCTCCTTATGCGGATCACATGTCCACCGAGCTACTGACCCACTAATGTCAAATATCAGTCTTCAAGTCCCCGCCCGGATAACTTATAGCCTAGAATCATAGCCCCGGCCTCGCCCGTGAATAAGTTATACAACAAAACCTTCCTAGGAAATAGTTCTATTCACAGGTGAAAACCGCATGAAAATCCCTTCAGTACATTAAAAAAAAAACGATCACATACAGACACCGCTTTTGGGGACTTTAATTTATAACAAGTGTAGGTAGACAGGTTTGCATTCTTAGTATATTATCCCAGGTTTGTATATATTTTTAACTCGTGGTGAAGAGGTAAGCATGTTCAACCATAGTTCATTAAGTCTCAGGTTCGACTCCCAGGTTGGACCAAAAATGTGTTATTGACATTTTTCATTTTTTTAAAACAGTCGGGTCCTGCGCCTTATATGTTTCGGATTGTCGGATGACGCTCCCATCGATACATGCGATACACTTAGCTAGTTCCTATATAGAGGTGATATTATGCTTGATGAAGGTGCATGCATGCTGATGACAGTGAAGAGAAATGTTGTAATATACGTGCAGCGTCCACAATGAACTCATCAGATCAGCTTCTGGTTAATGAATGGGTGTGAAAGTGGGCGAGTCAATATTGACTGTTGATACAACCGGTCCGTGTGTGAGTGGCCGGGAGGGACGCGACGAATGATCGGATACCGTGAGACTTCATTTTAATCTACTCACACACTCGAGTACACAGTAAGTTTTTATTGTATAGCGGGGCAGACGAGAAATCGAAGCTTTTATACTACCACTGCCGCCCATGAACATCAAGTAGACGTCAAGATAGCTAGGAAGTAAAGTGTTAGGTTAATATGAAATGTGCTACCTGCTTAATAGGAGTCTCCAGGGATCATCCTTCCGTAAGGAATACCTGTGAACCTCGGAATAGACCTACAAGAAGGAGCACCGTATGACTTTAATCGGTTCTAGTCCGACATATACATCTCAGTGTTAACCTAACAAAAAAATATTCATAAAGCCAGTGGACTTCGCCCGGACCTAGTGCGAAATGACTAAACATTTCAGGAATAACAAAACGACAAAGAGAAAAGAATTGGATCGGCATAGACAAATCAAAAAACGCCATGTCATATTAGGACTAGAACCAGTAGAGGCTAGGGCGGCATAGAACCCTATTGAACCTGGTTTTAGGTTCAATAGGGTTCTATGCCGCCCTAGCCATATTTTCACATATAACAAACAAATATTTTTACATAATATAGATACTTTTACCCTAGATATCAATATGAAAAAAATTAAGTTACTCATTCGAAAATGGTGAAGTAAATTTACAATGAAAGATGGCAGAACCTAAATAAAGTAGGTGCATACCTATATTATTAGGATGCAAATGCTTCATTGCTTCTAACGGAAACCTGTAAACCGAATGTTGTACATAGTTTGTTTGGCAGCTATGTTCCCAATAAATTAACCGGAACTTTATTCGAAACATGTGAAATCCGCTGTTAGTACATGTATGATTATCTGGCAGATAAACTATATTCAAATACATGTAGACGGTAGTATGGACCTGTAAATCTATTCCAGAAAGCCGCTTGTGTTAACTCCAGGATTATTGTTAAGTGTTTTAATTTTAATTTTCCCCAGCAGTTTTATATAATTAACTTACACGGCTATGCCATCTCTATTTTTTTTTATCCCTCCGTAACATGTGTGTAGTGCTACACTTAACAATTTTATTTTTTCAAATTATACTTCATTATGTTGTAGCTTTTATTGCTGCTTATGCTTTCCTAAAACGTACTCATCTTCCAAACTTCAAACAAATATGTTAAGACAAGTAATCTCCGATTAAAACACCTGGGACATAGGAACGGGCAAACGGACATACAGATTTTTTAGCCATGGAACCCTTATAATAAAAAAAAAATTAAACCTCCTTCGAAAGTAACACCGCAAAATGTTAAAAATAAATAAAATAACCTGAACAAAAGTGAGCATTTAATTTTGAATTTAGAAAAAAGTACATGTTTGAAGTAAAAAAAAGACTTAGGGTAGGTACGGTCTTGAAAACCTGGACCTTGGTTGTTTTATGATAAAAACTTATCCAGCTATGTTAGGATACCCACAGACGTGCGGTAACGTAATGGGCGGACGTCGATCACGTAGGAAGACCTCCCTACCTCATCAATGTTTATCTTCGTTAAGAAGCCGATCCAAACTATTTGGATTCGGCGAAATGTTATGATTGTGAACACGAAATGATCATGCAGTGGGCACTTCCCTGAGGTGACGTTGGCCGTAAAATCCGTACCAAGGGAACCGTTTATTTTTCCATAGTAATCTAGACATCTGTTCATTTGTGTGAATTTTGTTCAACCATGTTCGGTAGTTTTTGCAATAAAATAATAACAAACGTAAACTTTCACATTATTTGTAGTATTCATGTAGTAAACCCAAATCCGGGATTGCCATTAGATACAATTGCCTGCGTATACTTAGAGATTTATAAGGAATGGTATCTTGCTCATGCTTGCATTTAGCAACCACGTGCGAGCCGACCCCGTTGTCAGTCGGGAGAGGAGGGACCTATGTATGTCTGGTCATGATAGTAATAGCTAAATTGACTATTACAAACAATCTCCTATCGGGATCTCTCCCTCTCTCTCTCGGGAGAGGGGAGGCTGGTCAGTCTTTCTCGTCTCGTTGTTTAGTCTCGTCGCCCGAGGAGTACTCAGAGCATTTCCAGGGTGCTGTATTGGGCTTCCTCGAGACAAAAGGTATCTTGCTATACCATCATAAATTAAAAATAGTTTGTTTATGATGAAGAGGCGCGCGAAGGTTCTGCTGGTTATAACATTAATTTGATATCGCAGCACAGACCCGGGATCTTAGCATCATGACCTCAAATGCCATTCTTATGACTCTGTATCGATATTTGCTAGCTCGGAAGACTAAACAACGCTCTTACCACTGGTTTCTGTCAACGATCGCTTTAAAAATATTCTTCAGAACGTGTTTTTAATAATAACATTGGAATCTATTCTTATATACTAGTACTTTCGACTGTGCATTCACCCGCGTATAATGTGACCCAAGGAAACCGTTTCAGATCGTAATGTATGTGCCAAATTTCACGCTCTCAAAGGGTGTTGAGTAGAATTGGGACAAACATAAATAAAACTTCCAAATAAAGCTATAGTAGGATAGTACATAACACAGACTATACATTTAACAACAACAACACCAAGCCAGTTCTGTAATGGGGTGGTCAGAAAGAACCAGCCACACATCACGATCCTTATCAACATACTTGCATTTCATTAGCGCAATAATGAAAACTCATGGAGATTTCTACAAAAAGTTGCAGTAGCAAAGAACGGACGTCCGTATTTTATCTCAGATCCCTGTTCTAGGAGTAAGGTAGGCATACAGCCTCTTGCACAGTGCGTATTACGCATGCCATTTGGGGTTGATTGAATAAGCATTTCGTATTACCATTGTTAATGGGTTAACATCAATAGTTAATTTATATTAAACCCAAAACCCTATACAACACATCTTCACGGTCCTCTCACGGAATATTCAAAGGGAACCGAGTGCTATATATCACGGTCTTTCGAAAACAAAATATATTTTAATACGCCCAGTGTTTTTCGCGTTATCAAGCCGAGTCTAACAACTCGGCGTACTTTAAAGTTCGTGAAGCCGTTTAAACTGTAACAGGAACCTACACCTGCGTAACATAAACAATAAGGAAGCATATCTACATATAACATACATACTGCCGAGGGCCATTACAATCCAAATGATATATCCTAATTAAACATAATTCCCTGAACTTTAAAATGAATCGTTCGATTAAATAATGTGGGTATATTTTTCAATGCGATTCGAGTTCGATCTTGTGACGCATTCGAGTATCAGTAGTAGGAGAGTGCTAAGTGCAGCCCGTCGATAACCCGTGAACAGTCACACCGCTATTTATATCTTGGCCACTTCATGTTTGTGCAGCTTCTTACATGTGTTTATACCTACGCACACACACGTATGTCACGTAGAACACAGCTTTTCTAAGTTGTATTTGTAATACGGGGCCTATAACAAATTCTATTCAGGGACCCTTAATTGGCCGTCATTTTGGGTGTTAGAGTAATATAGATTCGTAACAATTCCCACTTTTGCTACTTGGTTAATCCGACACTGCTTCCTAACAGAAAATCTGTTCAATAAGTCAATTTCTATACAGACGGCATGAATACAAATTTGTAACGTCTCGCTATTCTACTATTGGGAGGACCATGTGATAAGAGAGAAAATGGGAATAGGATCGACGGCTTTTCGTATTCTCTGTATTCTTTCATACAGTACAAGATTCTTTAATATCAGAATGGATCCATACCAAGTGAGAGTAGCGTGTTGAAGCAACAAAATCTTCATCATTACATAACACTGACGTTTGCGTAATTCCGGTACTACTAGTCGAGGCGTCAGGGTATACAACCTACAGCCGTCCTCGACAGATAAACTATTCAACAGAAAAAGAATTTTTCAATTCATGCCAGTAGATATCCTGAGATTAGTATATTCAAACAAACAAAGCATAGATTAAGTATAGATTTTATAATTTAGTAATAATTATACGCTAAGTCCGTTACAATAAACGTATACGTCCAGCGAGTTTGTGCCTGCAGCAGTATGCACTGGCCGTCGTCGTGACCTACATGACACACTTCTATGTTTAGTCACGGCGAGTGCCGAAGTCTGCTGCGTGAAGCGTGACGCATGAAGGGACCCGCAGTATTTGTGTATCGAATAGTTTTAGTGATCTGTACCATCACCGCTACTACCTGATCACTTTCATTTGAAAGTAGCCATTTTTCATTCATTCATTATCAGCCCTTATCTTGTCGCTGCTGGACATAGACCTCTTTCAATGAACGCCAAGACGACCGATCTCCTGCTATTCGCATCCATCTTGGACTGGCTACTGCACGGAGATCGTTTTCCCATCTGATGAAATGTCGACCAACACTTCGCTTTCCTAAACGCGGTTTAAACTCCAGAACCTTCGTGGCCCATCTGCCATCTGTTCTTCTGAGTGTGTGACCAGTCCATTACCACTTCAGCGAGCCTATTCGTCGCGTGAAATCGGATAGCTTAGTTCTCTGCCATATGACTTCGTTACGAATTCTGTCGGACAGAAAATCACCCAACATAGCACGTTCAATAGCCCGTTGAGCTACCGCAAACTTGCGAACCAGTTCAAAATAAGCCCCTGATCTATATAATATGCGAGTATTCTCCTTAAGACGATTTCAGGTACAATTAACACACAACAAGGTACAACAAACAAACAATGATTACAGTTGGTTAAGTTTTAAAAGCGTAAAAACAACAAGAGAGCAAGCGGGCGTAACTCTTTACACTTATGTCTCTTGAGTATGTGTCTCTTCAGTATCATGTTCTGTCGAATAAACTACGTCATGTGTCATAGCTGACACACAGTTTTGTTTCTATAGCATAGGGCAAAATCGCTCATGCGTCATCTAATGACTAGTGATAATTAGATGTAATTTGTAATCGTGTAGCCAGAAGATATGTATCGCACCCCTGCAGTTTCCGTCACACACAAAACAGTCAAGTCCATGTGGTGGTTCGTTGGTTAGATAGCAAAGCACCTGAATGATGCTGAGCTCAATTACCTAATTGATCTCTATGTAAAATAAGTCCCAAAAATTCCCTGAAATCAATTTTCTAAAATCTATTGCACAGATTTTTATGCGCTTTTCAAAAATGGATAGAGCGATTCCCGAGGAAGGTTTAAGTGATTTGTCATTTACGAGCCAATCTGGGGGGATAGCTACTTAACATATAATTTGATTCAGTAACTCACCATCAAATCTCTTCGCTCTTAAGGCCAGTATGTCGGACAGCTTGCCGAGCTCGCTGCGCAGCGCCGCCTCCAGCTGCGACCGCGCCTGCTGAGTCAGCCGGCCGCGGGCGGAGTCGCTGCAGCAGCCCTTGCCGCTGCATAGCCCGCCGGCATCTGTAATGTATATTGAGTGTTATATACTGATCCCAAACTGGTACGCCACACCGCTATCGTTCAACCGAACGGGACAGGGCGACTGTGTGACTACTGAACACGATGCCTCTGCTGCAACGAGCACCAGCAATAACTCCCTAGATGCTACAGCAAGATTGTGAAAATGTAGCAGTTTGAGAGAGATCTGCTGCGCTTGACGACCGACCGGTGTGGCGCAAAGGCGGTGTGGACCATAGCCGACCTATGGTAAGCCGTGTATGTTGCGCCAGAGATCGGGGGATCGACAAGATCTTGGACGTTTATCTAAGTATTATACGTATTTATTATATACTATTAAAAAAAATTTTAAATAAAAAAAATGTTTAATTTATAAAAAGTATTAAATATATTTCCGTTGTCTAGTACCCGGGTCTATAGAACTTAACACGGTACTAGGCTAAGGTAGTGTATTAAAGCCATAGATAGTATTATTATTTTTTAATACGAATCGGCGCATTACCTATAGCTCATATATCAAAATTTCCTAGGGACATCTGGTATGAACAGGAGCTGCATACGCGCGCCGACCCGATTCGCTTGCAGTGCACCTAAACAAACACTTTCCGCAATCAAGTCGAAAAATATCTAATTGCGATAAAACAGTTTCCTGTAACATTCTGGTAAACTTAAGAAATCAATAGATCTCTTGGCGGATATCGATCTCGGGTAATGCAATAAGCCCCCTTGTTCAAATTTGGGACCCCAACCCTCACCAACCCTCGTCTATGGTGACGCATCGTTCTCACTATAAATAAACTTCAAACTGACGAGCTTCACGTAGAGACAGTAAATATATTCATGATAAGCACCACACTGCTGAGAATGTTGAATGTTTCTCAGATGAAACCTACGCAGTATCTAAAGCTTTGCTTACTTACTAGGCTTAAGTTAGACGCCAAGACGAACATGGGGTTTCAGGTAAGCAAAGACAAAATGTAGCTACTTAAAAAAATCTAAGTCCATAAATTGCACCGGTTAAATTTAAAAAATAAACTGATAAACGATGGTGATGAAAATCTATAGATTTAAAATAACACTATTTAGTATTATTTTTAAATAAGTTGTATATTTTTTATAATTATTTAATCTAACATTACTTACAAAATATGGTTAAAATTTTTATACATCAAAGTTTGCATAGCAAAGTGTGCACATGGATTCTTTAGAAATATCCTATTATATTTAAAGAAATGTGTTTTGAAATTATATGAAATGTGCCACGGCAAAAAGAATCAGATATATATTCACCCCTTTCTCTCGTATGCTACTTTACTGCGGTTAATTCTCTACCGACTATCGATTCCATTCTTTGTATTGGATTGTTTATTCAAAGACGTCAATATCGTCTATGACAAAGGTCAAATGACGTCATCTAAACGAGAATTCATCCTGCGGTCCGCAAACACCGCAAGGCCAACCTGTTTAGCACCTAATCTAAAGTTATTGTGAAGGCGCTTGTCCCTCTGTCTTCGTTATTCCCAAACGAATGGATGAAATAGATTTATATTTTTGTTGCGTGCCTCATGACTGAAGGCCATGTAAGGATGACAGTCGGAAGGATGGGTACCACTAGTTCATTCTAGATGAAGCATCGAGACCCTCAATGACGGTCCTAGAAACGGAGGAGGTGGGGCACATTGCCGGTCTGGCACAGTGCGCCGACGTATTCAGAACTGAGGAGTAACAGAGCGAGCGGATATGAACGGAGACCGGGGAGGGTCTTCACATTCCAGCGGGGTCTCCCGATAATGTAACCGCGCGATATACATATAAATTGTGTGAGGTAGCTAGCTGCCATAGCTGTCAGCAAGACGGACAACGATACATTGTGCATGTATGCAACAATATTAAATAACTTGAACACTTGTTTGCGCTGTGAGTAGTCGCAACTTCGGCGACAAGTCGTGGCGCAACTTTTACTTCGTCAAGTTTAATTTGCGATCTGCAATATTAATTTTATAGGCAGGGGGGCAAACGAGTGGGCGGTCCTTCTGATAAGCGCCCACGCCTACAGATATTTGCATCACTAAGATGACTTAATCGCAAAAGAGAAGATTTTTTTTTTATATGACATTACATTTTTACCATACAAGAACAACGCTCAACCTCTATGCGAATACTTGTGGGCAGCGCAGTCACTTGCCACAATTGAAAAGTTTTCTGTCCACTCGACTTAAAATATAATAGTGCCAAATTAAATTAAACGAGTCATTAAGAATAAAAACATTTTATTTATAAAGGATATCTGTTACTGGTGCGCAGTCGGAAAACTAAGTAAGTGTGATGAATAAGGTTTTTTAATATAAAAGTTCGAACTAGGAGTACGAGTATTTTGGTCACTACAGTACCGAAGCACATCCGTATAATTGTCATGCAAATCTGTGGACAGCAGTGTATTCCTTCCTCCTCTCCAATTGGCCACCAGAAATTCACAGAACGCGATGGCGCGGCTTTCTCTTCGCTGCGGTTTCATTACCTCAACGATCGCTGCAATTGAGCTGGCGACTCTCTTGACACACTCTTTAAACTATTATTAAACTGTAGTATGTGTGTGTGTATCTAGTATCCAAATTACGAAATGTAATTCCTCCTGTGGTCGGCCAGTATATAACAAGAGGTGCTATATTGTTGCATATGCAATATCTCCCCGTGTGACTCTATGGCATATACCCAATACTGTTTAGTCTATGAATAGACAATAGTCTACTCATTATTGTTACGGGAACTCATTACATTCTCTATCGAATGTGCCTGAACACGTAACACAACATGACAATTTCATCTTAATTATCACAAATCCATATTATATGAAGGCATTTCGGATCGTGCCCACCGTGACGAGGTCGGGGTGAGATTGGATGTAATTTGCATGTGCCAGGGGAATTCAGAGGTTATGTGCGTGAAAACAGAGTTTATTATGTGCCGTATAATCATTACGTGGGTCCAATCATAAAGTGGTTCAAGTGTTGAGAGAGTAGCGAATGATTTTTTTAGAATATGCTACCCGGTTTGTTAAAGAAAAATATTCTTTGACATGAGGAATATTTTTAAAATGAAAGCTATTTTAGGCGGAATGTCATTTATTATTCATATATGTAGGAACTGAAGCGTGGTATTATAACAATCATGTAAAACGAAGAAAAATACATATTGGAATGTCCTTACTATAAATTTTGGGTCGCACAAAAACTATTAAAGAATCACAGTCATAATAGCTCAAGTAGTATTTAAAAAGGCGCTAAAACATAATAAGGTGCATGTTATATGCCTAAGTAATTAATTTAGATAAACAAAAGAGTTCAAGCGATAGCTTCAATCCACAAAAGTTTCAGCAGTCCATTTTTTTTATGAAATAGGCGGCGTGCAAGTCCGCGGTGCCGTTTTATTTATTGCACAGACAGCAAGCAGCCGGCCAGCAGTTTTATATAATAAAACTCTCGAATGCAATTACTTGTACCACACCACAGCGCCACGCCGTGAGGCGGGTACAATAGCGCACGTCGCCGCAGGCTCCGATATTTTAATATTTACCGACGCCTGTGTAAAGTTTGTGGGGGCACGCCGCACGAGGGTTGCTCGCTGCTCCTCATTCATGATGAGGCGCAAATGTTTGTCGCCGAGTGTCAACAGTGTGTTTTATTTCACTAAATAATTATTGAGAATGGCGTTGCATCGGCCGCCTTGGCGTTCAACGAAAGAGACATATGTCTAACACTAGATAAAATTAATGATGATTAATGACTTTTATACACCAAGTTATGGTAGCTAATTCACTACAGGAACAAATCCTTAAAAGGGACCATTAAATATAACATATACCTGCTTACTTTACACACATTTTCCCTAAAGCGATCACAGTATCTCGATGTAAACATTAAATGTATTAATTAAAACATATTGAGTCAACAGAAATTTAATCTAAAGTGTCTACAATCAATTTGATAATATTAGCTCAGTTTGCCAATCCTGTTCATCTATAACAATTGAGATTCTACAAATTAATATATCTATATCAGTTAAGTTTTATCATGTATCAGGTGTCATAATATCATAAATTATTACAATCTACTAAAAAAGTAGCAGAAGATTTAAACTTATTGGTTACTTCGTCTCGTAGCCATACTTTTATTGAGATTATACGTTACGTTAAAAAATTTCTGAAGTGATTTTAATTTCATTTTTTCAATGAAATGGAGATTATTCGAAAGTGGTTCACATCTAATTGTATTCATTTAAGTTCAAAAACAATATCAAATTGAACAAAGGCCAAGCATTTCCAACTTTGCTAGCACTAATAGCGCCCCTCGTACAAAGCAAAACTTTAATTCAAATCTCACAAAGCAATAACACAAACACAAAATGAAATGAAGTTATAATAGAATGTGCAGCAAATAACACTATCAGAACCTGAACTAGTAAAGTTGACTTTATTTTCGTGGCGCGAAAGTACATTTTTCATTGCGACGTTTCTGTGTCTGTACAGCAGTACTGGAGTAGTAAACATTGAGATTTATGTAGACATTTAGATATTATGTAAGATGAGCTTAGGTATATTTATGGAGAGGCATTATGATACAGGGAACTGGCTGTGTGGTTTCACTCGTGTAAAATCTATTCATCATTTATTTATATCTGTGCCAAATTTCAACTATTTCCATTATTGTATTATGTTTTAGCGTCAAGGAATTTTCAAACGAATAAAACGTTAGTAGAATTTCAATAATTATTCATAATAATAATAGTGATCTTTATTCAAGCATCACTCATTTCGTTAGTTGAATAAGATTGATACTTAACCTAGGGTTACTAACCCATATAATATTCTTTTTTTTACATTTCTATAGTTTGTCTAGGCGACTCGCTATCATAGCATGGCTCCTGTTGGGACTGTCTCTTACGTATCGTCGTGAAAAAACAATTTACTCGCGTTTACGCAAACATTTTGTAGGCGACCCAACAACATCCTGAGCATTATTGCATTGGTCTCGGAGTTCACTGTACGACTTTTGAGTATATCTAGCCGACGAGGTACACGTGTAAAAAGATGTACAGTAAGTCCGGAATAGAGTTATCTTTACCTCACCGACAAAGTTCTCCGCTATTATAGTTGATGGAATGAATACCTAATGGTGAATAGTCGAAATCGATTGCTGGGAATAGTATAAAAAATTATGTTATCTATTCCAGATTTTATTATTAATTATTTATAGCAGAGGAATGAACTTAACAGTACAATTTCGTAGTAATATTAATTATGTGAGCTTATTTGTAAACTACTACCACTAGCAGATTCAATTACCTTCTCTCGTTAGATCACTGTAAGCTCTTAAAAGTTGACGACAAAAGGAAGTTTATAACAAAAGGAAGTTTATAACAAAAGGAAGTTTATAACAAAAGGAAGTTTATAACAAAAGGAAGTTTATAACGCCAGAGCCTTCAAGATTTGATTAAATAAATCATAATGTCAAAATAAAATGTAATTAGTAATAATTTTTGGCTGTGAACCGGTAATGCCTACCACTTAGGAACTCCACATTATAAAGAAATTCTCAAGCCAATTAACATGTGCGTTTTCGTTAATATGTGCCCGAACAGAGATAAAACCTTCTTGTGGCTAAAGAGTTTTTTTTTTTCAAATCGCTTGGATAAAAAAAACATCTCGATGACATCGTACGACCTGCCGACGTCTCGATGTTTTGCAACTTGATTTAGACTGCGATTGCAAATGAAAATAAATGACATCATTGAGGCTCGTTATCGTCGGCGGTGTATTACAGACTCGTTTCATCCCTGATAGGCAGGTTCATTAAACTCCATGTTTTCAGGATTCGGTGAGCCTGCTAGGAAGAGGGAGAGGGCTTGTAGACAAGCCATGCACTTCAAATCGGACAGGGAAGAAATCTGGGAAGTATTGCCCTCACCCCCCCCCCNNNNACGGGCCACGCATCGCATATGGATGGATGGTCAATTGCTTTATTGTAATCTAGCAACAATAATGCTGCGATACAATACGTTTCGTACTAAAGTGGCAGTAATTTCCTGGGCTGCCGAAGCTTTATTTTAATGTATAGCGGTACCGTTATAAAGAAGACAGTGAATGACGTCACTAGACTACTTACTATGTAACGGTCTTTTGAAGATGAATCTTCAAGAGTGTCAAGTGAGTTATATTAAAATAAACCCTCGACCGAACCGTGCCAACATGGCGCCACTTTAAACGTTTTATTTCGTCTTCAAAAGCCAAACGTGTCACAGAAATTTAATAGACCTTAAAACCCCTCGGACTTGTTCAGTGGAGGTGATAAGAGATGCGCCTGATAAGGTTATATTCGCATTTATAGCACTAGAATGTACACGGGTTGTTGTGTGCTGATCAAGCAGACATCCAATGATGTTCTAGCAGTCCTCTCCGGCTCACCCGTGAAGAACAGGTTAACAAATAATATACTGCTCCCTTGTGAATCGAGATCCGTTGGTGAATCCAATCAGCAGACTCGAAAATCGATCATATACAGACAGCTCTTCGGGACTTTGTTTTATAATGAGTATAGATAGAAGATATATGCGAAATTTAAATTCTTTTGTGCAAAAAATACTGAATGGATTTGGATGAAATTTATCAACCTATGGATTATAATTAGAACAATATAAAAAAGTAAACTTCCTGCCTAAAATTCGTTGTTTCTCTTAGGATATATATACGCGTCTGAAATTACTAGGTGCCGATCAACTATACATTTAAATGAAGTCCTAAAGATCACTGACCGAGGACGATTGGCTCAGCTTAGCTGGTAACATTTCTTATTTTTCGTTTTGTATATTATGATTATTGATGACTGTGTATTACCTGTAGTCCATACTAATACAATAAAGGTTTGATTCTTTGTTCGTTTGCATTGAATGGGCTCCTAAACTACAGGACCCATTTGAACACTTGTTTTACCATTAGAATCCTACATTATGTGGGATGAACATAGGTTATATAACATTTTCTGAAACGTTATAAGTCATTTTGTAATCTTCGATGTGACCAATGTAAAGGCGTGAAAAAAATATCAAAGTCAATCCTTATATTGCTGCTGAAATTATGGGCTTTGCGCGACAGACGTTGTTCTGTCATCATTCAGTTTGTTATCATGGTAGCGTGTAATGTTTACGAGTTCGAAATTTATATCTATTTTTATTTTTGTAAATGAATTTTTGTCATATTGTGTGAATGAAATGTCCATGCGAAGCCGGGACGGACTGCTAGTAAATTATATTCTATTCTTATATTATTACTTATACTCTAAAGAGAGCGAAGTTAAGTTTATTGTAGCGGGTTGAAGATGTCGATGTTTAACCACGACACAAAAACCCATTTTAATATCAAAGCATTATGCCAGTTTTAAAATGAACATTGGCTCAGGTTTGTGAGGCAGATTTTAGCTCTGTGGATGTTGAAATGGAAATTTCGCAATATACTGAATATTATGAATATCATCCTTTCCTTTTGGGGTTCCGTCGCCATATTTAGAAAGAGGTAGTGCCATGCTGCCTAGCAGGAGGTTGTGCCATACCTGCGTAAAGTGACAGCGTCGCTGTTGCGTTTCGTGCCGTTGTGAGTAGTCGGTGGCCCATTGGGGGGGTGGTTTATAGGATGGTAACGCATCTGCGTAACAATCATGCGAATGTCCATGGGTGTCGGTAGTCATCAAAAGGCTCCGATTGCTCGTTTGCCCTCTTATGCTATAAAAAAATAGAATATTAATTGAATGTTGACCTTTAAAACCCTAGTGGGCAATAATTTTGTATACATGTCTTCATATCTAATACACATTTGTTCATACAAATACATTATAGATAAAAACAAACTCTAATAGATAGATATTTTTTTTAAATATTGTTGTTAGTCTCAGCCATCAGAGCCTTGTAGTAGTCTGGTATGAACGTAGACAACTGGGGCGTAGTCAATTCCGACCGTCGTGTTGCCCTGATGATTTACAGTCCCGGGGCATCTCATTAAAGGCTGCACTGATGGCACTCGCGGTGTTTTTAGTGGGTATTGAGCAGCAATATGCCGCACACCGCTAGGCCCAAACCCCCGCGATTTATTAGTTATACATTCTAGAACCTTACTCGCTCAACTATACTTGGTTCGAGCCATCATCCAAATCATTCAAATACGTAGTGGAAGAAATAGTGGTGTGTATAATAGAAGGGAGAATTTAAACCCAACGAAAGAGATAGGTACCATGCTACACTCCAGACAAATTATGCTGGTGAGGTAACTTTTTGTGTGTTTCCGGTGGCTGCCCCCTATTACAAAAGGTGCTAGTTGTAGCCATAACTGATAGATTTTCGAATTGGGTAGCCCCTGCGGAATTTCAAACAGCTCTGCGCGACACACACTTGGCCGCGTCTTATTTAATCAAGTCGAGCTTAGGGCTTGAATTTTTCCTTCATATTTCATTCTTTTCCCGCGTGAGAGTGTAAATAAGAGAGGAATTATTTCAGGCGCATAAAAGTTTGCTTTAGCAACGTACAGAAATGTATGTTGGATTAGGATATTGTTTGAAAGAGTGCGACTTATGAGTCCATACGATACCACTGAGTTGGGGCGAAAGCGGGAATCAAACATAGCCTTTGTGTGAATGTTTGTGGGCTTCGATAGCCGCTGGCCATTGAAATGCTGCTGTCTGTTCTCTTACTTAATTTGCATTTGATTTTAAATTATATTTTTTCCGTTATTTTTATTACCGGCGTCGGTAATGATATTATTTGTAAAATTATATTTTGTTACAAGGACGTGGGTTTTTTCAAATGGAGTTAAGGGTTAAACGAGCCAGCGATAGATAAATTTGACCGCCCATAGACATCTACAACACGTCTTCGAAACTTAAGACCTTGCAGCGCCGGGTCTATAGATCAGTGTAAGTATTTTCAGGAAGAACCTCAAGTCGTATCGCTTCGGAAGTGGGTTGCAGCTGGTTCCTTAGTGTTGTTGTGTGTGAGACAACTCCCTCACATGGCAAAACACTCACGTTCGCAATTCGCATGGACAATCCATGTGGACTTACAGACGTCGAGGTGGAGAGGTTTCACTGTATTTCACATGACTATGAATAATATAACAATCAATACATATGATTACAATTCTTTATAAAGTGCTGGGCGGTGCTGTTTGATTGTAATGCATCGCACACAACTGACCGTCTCGGTGATGTCTGCGAACCTTGTGAGATCATCGATTAATTCATCTGTTTGATCATCCAATCGTATCGGAAGCTTTATATACATAATCGCTTGCTGCTTTATATACATAATCGCTTGCTGCTTTATATACATAATCGCTTGCTGCTTTATTAACATATCCATGACACTATAAATTTTAATCGCATTTTTATACTAACTTAGACGTGTGTAATTTCATCTGTATACAATGGTATCTAAATGGAAAAACGAAGCAATTGTTTTCTCGGTATAATTTTTTAAATGTTATTTCGGATGGTAATCCATATTTATATTAAATTTCATCCAAATCTGTTTAGTAGTTTTTGCGTGAAATAATGAGAAATAAGGGTACAAACATGGGTACCTTTCCTATACATTTGTCGACTTACCAACTCGCAAGGGAATAGAGAGTGCACTTGTGTCTACACTTGAACACTATAATATATCCCCATTTTTTATAGTATAGAGGGACAAACGAGATATCGGAGCCTTTTAACGACTACCGACGCCCATGAACATCAGTATAATTATGTTGATGCGTTGCCTTCTTTTTCACCCCCTCCCCCCATTAGGCCAACCATCCCCCGATGGCTGGTCTCTGAAATCATTCGGCATGGGTGCATTATATTTATTATGTTCATTACGTTGCAGTTTTTAATGTCGTGTTATTTCGATAAGTGTCGTCCTCTTCCCAGAGTCTAGGCGACTGACCTCTAAAGACATTTCAAAATCAATTACTTCATTACCGCAAACGACGTCCTTCTATTTTTACCCCGTGCTGGCCATATACTTTACTAGTCTGGCTTAATGCCAGTATATTTACGTGTATTTGACAAAAGTGTTTCATATCCATTATTCGTGGAAGAGAATTAAACACCGGGACACTTTCGGAGACCCGTTTTATTCGCTTGACGTAGACTTAATACCTTAAGTCTTAGATGAATGAATGCTTCACACTACTAACTACTTTATACCCTCACTTCGTTTGGCTAAAGTCCAGGCGAAGCGGTGGAAATATTCCCATAGTAAAATTGATCAAGTTTTGCCATACATATGTATAAACCAGGTTCCAGATAATAATTATTTGGTTAGCAATATTCTATGTATATTCTAGATTCTAATTGAGAAAGAAGTGAGTTTTCAATCAGTCGGTTATAATTACTACGTTAGTAATTCAATGTTTTGAAAACAGTAAGGATGGAAAGAAAGATTCTTAAACATCTGCGTGAGAACGAAATGAATGTAACTAGGTTACGTACCTACTTAAACTCATTTCGTGATTCGTATCGTAGATGTGTCCCGCAGTTTTATGAGCCTATAGTGTATCGCATCTCCCAGGAAACATTTCATTTCTTCGGAATAAAAAGTAATGTTATATGTGCGAAATAATCTCATTCCAATTCGTTCAATACTTTTTGTGTGAAAATACAAACTTGCGCATTTCTAATATTACTAGGAAATCAGTCATCAATAACTTTGTCATGATTTATTTCGTCATCATAACATGACAGAAGTTTCACTTCAAAACAGCCAAGCATTTCGGTAAGTGATCACCACACTAACATATCGACTACCGCTGCCATGTTGTAGAACGTAAATACTTGTTTACACTCGACAAGTTACAATTGACACATCCCACAGACGCGGGCGAGGATGCTGCCAGCTAAATATAGACAGAGAACACTAGAGGAACTCATCTCGACTTCATCTTACCGTGTCCAAGATACGGTCGTAATCTGTGGGCGAGTACGGACCACCCGCGCGATCTCACATTATCTGCCAACATTAAAGCGGACAATGAAGTCGTCAAAACACGTCCACGGCTCTCGGTCTAATGACAATGGACTATCAAATTATTTAGGGGCGGATTGTTTTATTTTTGGTATAAATTGAGTGACGCGCGTGACAACGGGAGGCGAGATGCCTACGGTTGGCTAACCGACTATTGGTTGGTGATTAATCTCAATAAAAAATTAATGGCTTGGATACATCATATGGCTTGTAAAAAAGTGTAGCCATGTGTTAGTGAAAGATTTTTCATGTCAAAGTCAGACTTTACCTGTTTATAACATTAGCAAATATAGACTTGTGTGATGTGTTGTGCTAGTGGGCGCTGTAGCCGTATCGGGCCAGCACGACACAGGAAAAAACTTGCATTACAATTAAAAAATAATATGACTGCACTAAATTACTAATTCGAACAATTCTTCGCATTCACGCAACCGCTCTACACAATAAAAATAAGTAACCAAGATATTGTATCAAATATGTCTAGTATATGCCGGGGGAGAGGGGGACACGTTTGTCGCAGGTAGTACAAACGTCTGCCTGTAATTAGTCATGATGCTCAATGGCTGGAACAAATTTACAGTCTGTTCTACGTATTAATTATATTTACGCAAATAACCACTATCGCGGTTTAGCGGTTACAGGCTGATTCATCTTAATGGGGTTTCCATGGGACAGATACATAAACGAATATTTCAAATATAAGTTTTTGCCCGATTTTATCTAAAGAAGAGTAATGTTCTTTTATCTTGTATGGATGCATGTATATTTCTACGTTCCGTGCTACAGTATGAACAGTTTGTGTGATTCTAACGTAGTCTCGTTACATTGTGTTTGATGACACAAGTCATGTGTACGCTTATTATAAAACTTCCCCTGAGTTGTCTGTCAGTATATGATTATTTTTCTCAAAATCTACACAACTGATTTTCACGCGGTTGCACGATGCCGACGTTCGAAATTCAAATTATATTTTTTAAGTTTCTAATGACTTTGAAATTTTTAATCGTTTATAGATCAGATATCATAAAATTGAAAATGCTCCTATAAATCAACATTACATTTTCATTTGAATTATAACTAGAAAACAATCGTTTTTAATGGACATAATACATACGTTAACTTGTGCGTGCAATGTTTGTACCTACCTACATCGAGTCTAAATGTTGCCCGCAAAATTGTTGTGGCTTTCAACTTTTTTACACGACTAATTCGGATAACAGTTATACTATTTACATATACCGTGCTAATGTGCAGTATTTATAACGAATATTTCTAGTCAGGAAAGGAAAACCTTTTTTTTACATTTATATATTTTTTTAGATTTCCATAACTTGAGCATTAATTATATACCACAGTAAATAAAAATTTAAATACATTTTTATTGTTAAAATAATGCGTCTCGATTTTTGTAAAGTAATTGTGGTACTTCTTGCAACGCTTGCGGTGCTGTCGCGTGCCAAAGATTCACTATCCCTGTACAATTCGTTTAAATAGAAGTTTCTAGACTTTCCTCTGGGTGTAAACACTCGGTGTTTATTATTCGGTCTCACGTGAGGTAACCGTTGGAGGAAAACATGCTTGTACTAGATAAGATTATGTGGCTTTGACGGCATGCGACGCCTACTAACAATACCATGGCGCACTGTTTCTTTCATTATTTGCAAGGTTTTTTTACTAAGATAAAAACTTTTTTTCATAGAGAACTGTCAACATATTTTAAATATTTTTTATATAAAAGCATATCTGAAATACTAAAGAATAATATGTAACTTGCCGCAAACTTGCAAAAGTGAAACGAAATGTCACTGTAACCGTCACCCGCAGCCGCTACACGCGCGCCGAGTCGACTATTTTAGTTTTAATGTAGCCTAGGCATGTTTTTTTCTTTAGGCAAGCTACAACTTTACTAGACCTCACATGAAATGTACTGTCTCCATTAGTACAACGCGTTGGAAGATATGAGCTGAATTATGAATTTGCCCCTTCAGATTCCATGTTTGTCCGTAGTCACTACCAAGTGAAATTTCTTTAATGTGATTAGGTCTTGTCAATCGCGCAGTAACTCGCAGTGCTGAATATATTAAGGTAAACAGTTGCAGACAGACACACAGATTTATAATGCGCACGCTCACTGGAGCATGCTGGGGGCTGCATGATCGAGGCATGTGAAATGCAACAGTGTTTCTAGGAAACATGGCCAGGAACCCGAGGCGCGCTTCGTCGCGGACGGCTGGCTCTTCCGAGCGGAAGGCTATTGGCAACTTGCTACATTGTTTTATTAATAATGTCACTACAAAGATAGTTACATATAAGACACCATTAAAATACTACTTCCTACAGGCAAGAGCTAAAACAATTAGCATAGCAAACTTCCTCTCCTTTTACTATCTGTTCAACTGCCAGTACGGCTCTTGCTGGATTATATATACTATAGTATAGTGGATCTACATCCGGCAGCAAACCTTTGACTAGTGCCAGTCGACAGTCGATACATAAACTTCTTAACGTTCAAGGGAAAAGTTATCTTATGTAACAGTATTAATTGTAGAATTCAATAAGTACGAACTACCCACAAAACACTTTTATTTCCTAACGTATAACTACTGTTAGTTCGTATAGTGATGACTTCGATGTCATGACGGTTACTTAGTATAAGCTCATATAGGTCCATAATTACATTCATTTATAGTCCCAAAAAGGTAACAGATTGTAGTAGACAATAAAAATGGTTTGGTGCCTCTGAGGCCTTTTTTTGTTGACGCGGGGAAACGCATATACACGCCTTCACCAGCCCTGGGTAGGGTCCAGAGGTGTGTGGGACTCGCGGCAAATGATAGTGCCGAATACCCACAAAAACACCGCGAGTGCCATCAGTGCCGCCCTTGGTGAGGTGCCACGGAACAACAATCATCAGGACACTTCGACGGCTAGTCAGCCCCCTAAAGGACCAACTCCACTGCCACAGATGGGGTTGTCCAGCACAAGAGGATAACCCCACCGACTTTGCGACAGTGCAATGTGTGAGGTTCCCATCTTCACCCTTTGCCCCGACGCAAAAGCGCCACCTCCTGTTGCTCTTAGGTCCCCTCTGCTTATAAGAGGGGTACCGAGAGCAATTTCTCCTCCTGACCTTTAAGCCACCTCTTTTTATAAGAGGGGTGCAAAGATCCCCCTCGGTTCAATTGGCTTCGCCTGGTTTTACCCCTGGCTACTAAGCCCCACCGCCACGACAGGGCCTGTACCATGGTGGGATGCAACTGAGACCTGTCCGATTGGCGTGACCTTAACAAATTGTCCACTAAAATCTTCCTCTGGAATGGGTACACTATTGGTGTAAACCGCATACAGATTCGTCCAATATTTTTTGTGAAAATCGATCACATAACGACGGATCACATAACCTTTTGGTGACTTTGTTTTATAATACGTGTGGGTGTAGCGATTTAAAATCACTGGCAAACGCGAGAATACTCACGCGAATGTTCATAATATCTTTAAGTCGGTAAAGATTAGATTAACATACTCCAACACATCATCATGTGTTTAAATGGCCCTAAACGTGCTTACATAAAAAAAGATCTCTCGTAGTATATTAGACTTAACACTAACGAATTACGATTCAAAGTGATATGCACTTGCGTTACGGACAAAAAATGTATTCTCAGTTTGATGGTAACGCTATCTGCCCGCATCTCGCACGGCAGTTGATGGAAATGCACTGTCCGACGGCGCATGTATTAAGTGGCTAATATCCGCTCGGTAAAGGGACGTTTAGAACTAAAACGTGCAGTGACGTCACAGGGCCTCAGTCTTATTATCTAGAGCCTAGAGGGTAACATGAGTCTATAATACTGGGGTTTAGAATAGTTACTCACGATGTCCAATTGTCTAAGCACTAGACAATTATGTTGCATGTCTAAACGGGGCCCGTGATGACTGAGAACAAATGTAGTGAGTTTTCACAGGTTACCTTTAAATCTGGGGGCCTGGCAGCCGTGAATACCTAAGGTCCTAACATCTGAAACCCTAGACCGTTGAGCAAACAACAGTCGCACGAAATTTGTGGTCGCTTTTAAACCATCAGACATCGCCATATTATACTAACTACTGCACAGCGCCGGATTAAGGTCTACTTGGGCCCGGGGCTTGGTGTGGAGAGAGGCGGGAAGTTGATTAGAACATGGGGCCCCTAAGAGTAGTGGAGCCCGGGGCTACAGCCTCCTAAGCTCCATCCCCCGCCCCTACGCCCCCTATATATCCGGGGCTGTTAGTGTGCGTTGAACGTGAAATTAACTTCTCACTTTGCATCCATGTGTCGGTAGTAAGCCAGGTCACGAATATTTTTCAGCACTTCGAGAATATGGCGTGTAGAATTAGAAGCTTAGGTGATAGCTCTACTTGGGGTCAGAGTTAGGACTTTTAGGAATTTCAAGCACACAGTACCCATATTTCCGAAAAAGATCTCATAGATTGTCTTATTTTCATCCATATCACAGTGCATGAGTGGTGGTGACGGAAAGACGGATATCAGTGTGGGGATTCTTTTTGTACTTGGGTATGGAACCCCAAAAAGGTCCCGTTTAAATTTTACAAAATACTCCTATATATGTATGAATACCGTCACAGAACTGACCTAGTTTCGCGGAGGTAATATTTACGAGACAGATACCGTATACCTAACCTAAATGGAATGTTAATTATACAGTATCCGTCTTGGCGTTTATTAAAACGGTTATTGCCTATGACTATGCTAACATCGAATCGACACAGACAGATTATTATATCACATCAATAGACCACAGACATTTATAATCATTGCATCATCACGGCGACTGGTATCCCCTATGAATGTGTTTTAAAAAAAGAACAAGTATTTTGCCGCCTTGAAAACGCGGTTAAACCGTAACAAAGTAGTTTTATTATATTGTGTAAACTCAATTAAACCGTAACAAAGTAGTTTTATTATATTGTGTAAACTCAATTAAACCGTAACAAAGTAGTTTTATTATATTGTGTAAACTCAATAAACAGCTATTTTCATGATCACAGTTACACGATGTGAAGTATGAGGAGCGTCTTTTCACACCGGAGGTGTATTGTCTAATTGAGTGAGGTCCTTGAGATACGGAGTACTTGCGTACCGTCTCAGCGATAAGTGGAGGGTGGGACTCTCAAGATACATTTATGAATCTTGGCCGTTTGTATACTTTTTAATTTATAGTAAATGCTGTTACGATTGAAAGTAAACAAAATATTACTTTTGAATTCGGAATCAGTCATATTTATATGATTCATTGTGTGTGTGTGTTTTTTTTTTAATTTAAGCGTTAATACATTGAAAATATTTTGTGATATTATTAAAGCGGAGTGAGGTGATAAGGAGAATCGTTGTGTTTGCAGTACACAAAGTAGGTTAATGTGTGAAGGTAGTCACCAAATGGTTCCGACTGCATGTCTCCGCCATACGAGTACTATATAAAAAATATATAATATATCAAAATAAGCTTAAGGGCTTTGGAGTCTAACCGGATAGTTCTAAAACGTTCATGCAAGTTACAAACCCCCACGATAGTTACCGCTCGTGAGCTGTCACCCTCGGCCTAGATAATAATAGTTATTTTAAGTAATCTTGAATAACTACTGGGATGCATCTTTCCCATCTGCGGGAGAGAAGAGAGATGTGGGGGACATCGATCATAATCTCACCTACGCCGACGTGTCTTATAGCAAGCGATGAAGCTGCACTGGACATTTCCGTAAGCATACAGCAATCAGAAAAGAAGCAACCTATACACCTAAAAGCACAGAATAAATAAAAGTTAACACGCGTAAACGCACTAAGATAAATCCTTATTTACTGTGGCCTACTTGGCGGCAGTCTCAAAGAAATACAAACATCCCGATAAAATACCGCCATTCTTTCAAGTTTTATCCCGTAAATTATAATGGCATGTGTAACATAGGTTTTACGTTTAAACTACGTGCATCCGGTCTGTTATAGCATCAGGGGAGGAAGGCTTTTGGTGACTTCCGACACCTATAAACATCCAAAGGTTTTGTCAAATTAATGGGAGTAACAGATATCGCAGATTGTCAAATAAAACGTTCCTGACATTTTTATTATAGAAAAAGGGGCAAATGAGTTGTCGGAGCTTTTTGGTGACTGCCAATGCCCTCCTCAGATATCCACGTAATCGTTGTCCACAACTAGCTACAACACAAACAAACTGCACGAAACGCGACTGTATGTCTGTCTGCCACTTTGCGTCGGTGTCTAATTTTCATTTAACACAGAATCATAAAAAAAAAACAACTCCTAGGCTTTGCCACAAACGTGTTTATAATAAATATCACAATACAGTTCGTCCAAATATTGCCTATACATATTCGATATTGGCTCGCGGTTCGACGCATTGCAGCCTATCCCATTTAAATATTCGCACGTTGTGGCGTATCTTTTAATCCCTTTGCAGATAATAAAAAATCTCCGGATGAATCAAGGATGAGTCACGGATTCCTTTATAATTAGAGGAACCAGCCGGCGCGAGGCATTCCTGCGAAATTGCCTCCTACATGAGACCCGAAGATTGATAGTCTGTTAGGCTTAATTAAATATATTGCGATTTACAGTTAGAGATGTTGTGCACTGCCTACAGTCATTCCCGTTTCCTTTCTAGGCTTTGTATTTTTTATACACCGCTGAACGTCTTTCATTTAACGGAGACTGAGTTTCATTGACCCAGAGAGGAGGAGACTTTCTGCTTTCCATCCAATTAGAGATCGATCCAACAGATTGGCGATATGGGTCATCTAAAAGAATATAATAAACACGGTCTGTACCGGTCTCCGCCCTGGTCTTATGGGACCGACTGTCATGTACGGTCTTACCGGTACCAGTGAGTCTCGTAATATTCGTGATAGGCCGGTGGTCTTAAGGATGATAATATTTATTGTTATTAATTTATACTCGCTAAGTGTTAATGATTGATGATATGAGAACGCCTAATGAACGTTGATAGCGAACTAACTTAATATTAGATGATTATAATTTCATATCGATCCGCCCCGACTTCTCTCGTGAATAACAGGGGTTAGCTTAAAAATTATACACTAAAAACTTTTCGGGAATCGTTCTATCCTTGCGCGAAAACGGCCTGTTCAGTAAGATTTTGAGAAAATAGATGACATACAGACATACAGCTTTTAGACTTAATTTTATATCTTTGGTGCTCAATTTTAGTTATGTTCATCGACAGGAAGTCGCAAGCACATTACGGGGCGTGATGTCGCCTTCTCTAGACAAAAAAACTCTGTCTAAATCTAAGAAACGTGCAAGTTTGTGACAACAACAGTCGCGATTGCGATGAAATCGTGATCTTGCTGTCACATAACGGCCACTATCTGTGTGAATGTGTGTCACTTACACCGCGGTGTAGCACGTACCGTACGTGGTGCCTGGTGATACGAACATTACATTTTATACGTCTTTTAAACTGTCGTATCCGCCACCTGGCCTGAATTGTGTTACAGTGACCCACTATTGAGCCAATATATCACTATATCTGAAGTGGAATGAATAAGTTATATCGGTTGCTAATTGCATTGGGTTAATTGCGTAGTGACGACACGCCGGCTCAGTTAGAAATGTGACAGATGGTCCGCGTGTTACTCCAGAGGTTCGCATCGAATCGCTTTGGTCATGGGTGTCTATACCTCTACTATATGCATCTCTATAGAAAATATCTTAAATATATTTCCGTTGTCTAGTACCTGTAACACAAGTCCATAAGGTCTAAAGTGGTGTGATAAGTCCACATATATTTTATAAGAATTAGCCTACCCAGTACTTCGCGAGGGAGCGGACTCCTCCAATAGGAGGGTTGATGCGACACAGCTTTGTAAGTGGTCCTAATCAATAATCCTAGATTACTGTATTACATATATTCGCCTAGGCGATCGATGCGCCATGAAAATTCAAGACGGAATACTGGTCGAGTTTCGACCAGCAAACAAATAGATCGTCGTGCTCAATCATTTGTAATCAAGCTTTAATGATGATGAATTAACAAAGCAAAATAGTATTTACATATTTTCGTGTCGTCCGCCGCTGCTTATTTAGAAACTTTGTAACTTAATTGAGCTATTACGAGGCACTTTAGGCACTACAGCTCAGAAATTACCTGCAATTAAAGAAATTGCTCGTGTAATGACCAACACGAAACTCGGGAGCTGAAAAGGTTTGTGCACTCATTACATAACTCAATTATCTTGGAATATGCTTGGACTGAAGCAGAACACATGCCGTTACAGTGCATTCGCACGAAGGACTATCAGCGGCCCAACATCATCTGCAACAATATTTGGATTTATACACACAAAATAACAGACCTCAGGTGAAATTTATTTATTGTTTCTTAAAAGTGAAAGCTTCCTCGCAATAAAATTTTGGAAATTTTTAGTTTTATTTTCTTAGTTTTTTTTTTTCACGATCAATGGCTCCCCCATTTGGCGACTATCGATGCGCATTACCATCCGCTTATGCAGATGCCTTGCCCTCCCTTACCCCATCCATCAGGACCGCCTACTCAAAGACTGTAGGACACGCAAACACATCTCGTGACTTGGCGGCAGTGCCATGTCACGCGAGTTGGACCGGCGAAACAGGGGAGGTATTCCTGGTTTCGCCGGTCCAACTCGGCTTACTTTGTGCTACTTGACTTGTAGATTCTTTTTAGGTTTCGGCGGAAGTGCAGCGCATTAACTTTCAGTAACAGGTAATGTGACATCGAATAAAAACTTTATTTCGATATCGGCACGCGAGACGCTGGTAATTATTAATGGAAATAGTTTAGCATCGACATGCATTTTCATTACACACGTATCGACAAAGAAAGCGCAATTAATTGACAAGTTATATTCAACTAGACATTACAATGCATACACACGCGACGTTACATAATTCGTGCAATTTGTGACAAACGCATCCAACTGTCATCATCAGCTAATTTGCCCCTTTCTGGGTGACTCGAGTATACTACTACGAGCACAAAACGAGCATTGACACATGAAGACTGTTCAGAGAGCAGCAACATCATTCCGCACGGTAAAATACCGCAGAGCAAATAAGCTCTAAAACCTGGCTGATTTGTTTCACACCAAACGTCTTTCTTTCCGCCCCCAGAGTGTGTAATGACTGGGGAAATCCGGAGGTGGTACCTACAAGAACAAGAAACATACGGCCAGCATCGCCGACGCCGAGATATCTCTCGCTCACATGTGCCGCCTTAAAAGTCAGTGCGGTTTTGGCCCGTTTTTTCAAGGAGGACAATGATATTTGAAAAACAGCCATAAATATTTAGCGTGTGCTAAGATGCGAAAGCGTCTGACAGTTCAATGTTCCCGGCAGCTAGTCGGCACTTGGGTGATAAGCGTCCTATGTGGGACGCAAACAAGTGGCCGCGTTACGTTATCAACGCAAATAGCCTCGTAACTCACGATAATTATAGCTTCTGCTTATATACCCAAGTGTATTGAGACGTGACATGAAACGCTAAATAACGCTGACGTTTGGGTTTTGGTGACGCGGAAAAGCGCATTTACCCGGCGTCACCTTCAATCTACAATATACATTCATCGGCGGGACTGAGCTGGAGGGGAGTTCTTACCCAGTACAAAAGTGCCACCTTCACATTAGTACTCTCTTATAAGAGAGATACATGAGCACCTTCGGTTTAGTTGGCGTCGTCCAAGATGCGAGGTTACATCTTAAGCTGCTGAACCCCACTGCGACTGTAAACATTGAAACACTGTGGAGATGTTGATACTAACAATGGCGGCCGAAAGGTCTCATGGTGTTTTCAGCCAGTACTCGGACCACGGTCGGAGCCATAATTTACCTGACACAAATTCCCATGGAAGCTCATCAAATTTGCGAAAATATTGTGAAGTCACGAGAGATTTTAGACCCGTCAAATATTCTATTCCCTCACCAGCTTACATCTACGAATTTGTTTGTTTTTGTCAGGACCTAAATCCAATTTAGATTTCCGTGGGAATTAGATAGTATAGTACCTTCTACTAGCACACCCGTGCAATAGTAGTAGTAAGAGTAGTAGTTTAGTAAGAGGTAGTGACATGTTGCATTGCAGCGGAATTGGTCCGGCATGACCGGGCAGGCACCCCTCTTCACTTGATACCGCCGTAAAGTGACATCTTCGGTGTCGCTCTTCGTACAGTCTGCGAGTAGCCAGTATTGGGGGGAAGAGGAAAGGGGGGCGGACATCGCATCGCCATAGTAATTATGCGGATGTTCATGGGCGGCGGTAGTCGTAAAAGGTTCGGATTTCTAAAAACCACCATCTATTTAATACTCTAGCACCGTTTACCTATTTAGTCCTTTGTGATAAAATACAATAGGGCAAACGAGAATTCAGGGCCATCTGGTGACTGCTACCCGCATAAACGTCCATCAGCATAGATGTTATCGGACTTACCTACTCAGACGCGCCAGCCCAGTTCGGCTGCAATGCGGCAAGGCACTCTCTAAATAACACTTCTTAAAAAAGTGCTGGTTAACTAGTAATCATCATCAGCCTATTAAATATAAAGTTCACACAGCGAGGTCGGCCATGTTGGAGTGCGAAAGGTTTTTATTACATACAAGTTTAAATTTGTTATTATGGCGCAGTCGTAACGGATTTCATAGTTGATTCACACTGGTCCAGGCGGGCTTGTGCTCTGCCCAGATACATGGCGGCTGTGTGCTAGGATGTTAAACAAACGTCAGTCTTTATGAGTGTTTACTCGGTATATACATAATAATTAAATATAACGTTCACTGCGCGTCATATTTAATTACTAACCTCCCACCCCTTCGCTTCGCTTCGTACGAATATTTCACGAAATGTGGCGACAAATAATTGATATACAAAAATATAAAAATTTGGGATTTAATTTCGGTCTCGTAAACCTTACATGATATGTTGACAATAAATTTAATTTATGACAGAATAACGTTTGTCGGAACAGCTGGTTATCAATAATTTCCGCAGCTACAAAAGGGTTTACTTTAATATTTTTTTCACATTTTTTTTACATTGAGTAAGTTTTCATAATGATGAAAACGTTTTAGAAAATGTAAAATATGCCTATGTTCATCACTGGTAACGTAGTATTTTAATGGTGAAATATCAAATGGTAAGGAGCCCTTAGGGAGTTAACTTAATCGTACTGCATGTCTATACTAATATTATAAAAAGGAAACATTTGATTATTTTTTGTAAATCAATGAGTATTCGCCATGGTTCGAGAAATACACGCGAAGCCGGGAAGGACTACTAGTAACATATAAAATACAAACTCAAATATGAGAACCTTTTCGCTGATTGAAACCATCGACTTCAAGTCTGAAGATCCCACATGCGCATGAGCCTAATAAATCCCCTTGACGGTCCGCGCTATGACAGCAGCGCACACAGACCACCATAAACTGTGTCCAAACACCACAGACAATACATAATAAAACGTTTCACCGCTGGGACCGCGGAGTTCTAGAAAGTTCTGCCATTTTCTAGACATTTAACAGCGAACATTTACTGTTCTCACACAAGTCATTATTCAAAAAAAGCTATTTGAAGAGTAAAGAAATCTCAAATGCTGATCTTTACAATGCTAAAAGCGAACCAGTTAATCGGACTAGGTTCTCGGAGTTGAGTGAATAGATGCATTCAGTCCCCGGCCCCGCTTTCTCGCAGATGGGCGCAGACGCATACGAATGGATAGTGATAGTATCTTAAATCCGTTAAAGAGACGCAACAATGAATAACATTCGCGTAAATATACGAAAACGATAGTATCTTATTCTTTTTAATATAACCTACGAGGTCGGCCCCTTCCCACTCTCTAAAATCATATCCCCTCGTCTATTTGGTTTTATTCAATTAAGAGTTCCAAAGGCCAGGGGCAGTGGCGTTGCCTCTGTGGCCTAGCTCAGCTACTGCCGACCGGTGGAGCGTGATTATTACGAGCTTCCACCGGATATTTGGTCGGCAGGTGGACTAGCCAACCATCTACTAAAGTGCAAAATATAAAAAAGTACCAGGAGTCAGCAGCTGCTTATGGTGATGTCTTAATCTATAGCTATATAACAAAACTCTTCCGTTATTGAGTGACTGACTGACAGACAACGCACAGCCGAAATTATTGTACAGAAAAAATTGAAATTTATCGAGATGCTTTCATGATGTAAAGACTAAGAAGGACTTATAATACACCTTGTTACGCGTGTTACCCTGTAATACAGGCGATATGTGATGATGAGGTATTTTTTTACGTTAACTGTCAGAAAATTGTAGTTGTTGAAAATACACGCTATAATCACGGAACATGAGAATTTGGCTGATTATACTAGTAATCCTCCGCTGCTTCACTCGAATAACACTACTCGTCGTCTTCTTCTACACTCTCTCTATCTATTGATGAAAACACCATGAAAATTCGACCAGTCAATTTTGAGAAAAACTTTTAGGATTTTTGTTTTATAATATATATAAATAATTACATAAATGTTTATAATTACAATGGTTATAACAACGCCCGAATCACGGCCGAATCAGTAACAAAACAAACAACAAACCGACAACAGTTCGGTGTCGGTATGCGAGTCGGCTAGTACAGACGCCTGGTAAGTGCGGTTTACGAGCGCGCCGCGGTTTAAATACTTGAAATTCCCGCGACCAGCGACCTAGACTGTGAAAAGAGTAAAAGATTCGCAGTAAATAACAAAGCGGACGTTCACCGATGTTAAGGGTTACGTGCGCATCCACTGCGAGCTATACGACATGTACAACTGAGTTTGTTTCTGTTCCAACGCCTCCATATCAGTGACTACTCGCCCGAAAGGAAAAAAATGTGTTGAATAATACATTTGTCGAGGTTAGAGGCTACTATTAGTAGGACCAGAAATACGCAGGTAAAACCGCGAGGCTCTCCTTGTGGAAATATCTAGACTTTAAATAGTTTATAGCTTGTGTATACAATGTGTATGTGGACAAATTTTTTGACATCAATAGTTTTAATTTACTGTATTATGCTAACTGCAAACGTTTAGAAAGACACATGGCAGTTTAAAAAATACATAGTTAATTGACCAAGAAATAATATGTTATTATTATGTAAGATTCTGTCTCCGAAATTTGCGTTAGCTTACTGATTAAATCGTTAATAGTTTAATTGTTTATACATTATGTTACATTGGCACCCCCGGCGGTTTCACTCGCGTACTCCACCCTAACAACCCCTTTAGGGATTGAAGTTCAAAAAATCCTTCCTCATTGCTCACTTACATCATAAAAAGAAGATCTGTACCAAATTTCAAATTTCTAGGTACAAAACTTAGCCGCATTCATATCTCTTATAGTATTCACTATAAGAACTGTTCGTGCATATATTTATTCGGTGCCAAAATCAAAAATCCCCGAGAGAACATTGTCTGAAAGGATAATAGAAATAAAATGTGTTTTACATTCTGACATCAGACAACTTGAGCACAGTGAAGAGTTACACTCGCGTTACGCCGAACCTGTCACTGCTCAAACAATTTTATACCTCTTATTTCTTTCATTCCGCGTCTTAAATATTTTTTTATGGAGTTAACTAAAAAATTATAAACTAAGCATAGCACGCACACGCCTACACTGGAGAATAAACCTAACAGTTAATCGCTCTCAGGGAGCAACCGGAAATGTCACTTCAGTAAATCATTACGGCCGCTACGTATGTAGCAGCACTTCCAGCATAGCACTACTTTACTTCCTCCCGACAGTGGGCACAGGCCTTTACATTGAACTTTTTTTTATGAACTAGTGATCCGCCCCTTATACAGCATGTATAATTATGTTGCTAAATTCTAGCTTAGCAATTATTTCATTTAGCTAAATGTGACAGCGACAGTCTTAATCTGGCATAGAACTAGCGATATGCTCCAACTTCGCCCGTAAATAACAGCGACTGGGATTGTTGCCTTAACAAAATATACACTAAAACCTGCCTCGGGCACCGCTCTAAGCATGGGTGTAAACAGCATGAAAACAGTTCTGTATATTTAGATAAAGTCGATCACATGCAGACAGATCATATAAGTAGCTAGTAGTGTTTATTACCGCAGTAACGACGATCAAAAAGAGATTAGTAAAATCCTATTTTGAATAAAATCTTTTGAATGCAAGTATCAGATTACTGCAGCGGGTAAACCAGTGTTTAACATCTTATGGCTCCCACACACTTTGGGATCCATCGTTCCAAACATATCAAAGAGATGAATCTGTTACAGTGTCATCTGTAATATCGTCAACGATATTACTGGAATAACAATTATATCTTAAGGTAATAAAATAATCTAATATATTCCGTTGGGGAAGTTGGTGACAAAATACAACCGACTTACAATAGATTACATAAACAAATCACTCGGTATTAATGAGACAGTGCCATGCTGCATTGCAGCGGAATTGGGTCGGCACGACCGGGGACGTACCTCTCGCTCACTTGATACTTCGTAAAGTGACATATACAGACATCAGCAGATGGCCCATTGGGGGAGGTGAAAAGAGTGTAACGCATAGGCATATTAATTATGCTGATGTTCGTGGGCGTCGGTAGCCGTAGAAGGACTCCGATTGTGCGTTGGTTCCCCCTATACTATAAAAAAAAACATAATCGATTATCACTTAGACCATCGATTTACATCGATTAAAAGCAAAAGATTAGATTCTTAATTCGTGAAGCTTTTGAAATAAACAGCGTCTTTGATCCGACACCCAACCCCCTCCTCCGCGATGCACGTCTAGAAACATTTCCATCGTCAACACTAACTTTAGAAGTTAATACTTGATGAAAGTTGGAGATAAATTGGAATTGTTGGAGGAGAAAGATCAAAGACACGGCTGCCTTTGGGACAATTTGGATGGAAATTAAAGGTTCACTAACGAAGCATTTGAACTGGAACAACAAATTATTTAATCACCCTGAAACAAGGTCTTAGCTGCTGTCACAGGTTTCGTTTCGAGTCCCAATCGATATGTTAAGAAACTGTGTGTCAAATAAATTGCAAATTTCGTTTCACACCTCCCCTTCAGAGGTAATTATTAAAGCTTAGGTTTCCTAGAAAAACTAGAAACAGCCGTAGCGCGGCGATGAACGTCGTCTCCTTGCTTCCAGCATATTACACAGAACGGGGCCTATGTTTTTTTTTTCTTTTTTTTTTTTCGGAGGGACCTAATACTGGTTGGCGGCGCTAGTCCAGCCTCAACAGTTCGACTGACTACGAAGACTTTTTGTCTTCAGGACGGGGCCTATGTAGGCGGCCGCTATGTTAGGCAACCGTAGCCTTAAAAGCATTTTTTATAGTATTGGGGTGTAAACGAGAAATTTCGTTTCGTCTGTCTAGACGTAGCGTCATGGTATTTAGCCTATAGTTTTCCTCGTTAAATGGACCATTCCTTGGTTACTGGGATTGGCGCGATCAGACAAACAATCTCTTCATCTTTATATTATTATTTTAATGGCTCAGTTGGTTACGTGGCGGTTAGTCCGCGTGTTAGTTTGTGTCCAGAGGTCGCGGGTTCGAATCCCGCCTAGGTCATGGATGTTTATATATGTATTATATGTATTTCTATAAAAAAATCTTAAATATACAACATTTCTTAAATCTATAAAAATATTAAATATATTTCCGTTGTCTAGTACCTGTAACACAAGTCCTTCGGGTACTTAGCACAAGGCTAGGCTAACGTGGTGTGTTAAGTCCACAGATATTATTATTATTATTATTATTATTATTATTATTATTATTATTAGAATTAGTATTATATGTACACAAGTTGACAGTGTCGTTCGCGACATCGTGAATAATCGAACACCACACCTACGTTAAAATCCGTTAAGCTGTTCCACCAGTAGCGGTAGAAGTGGAAGTCTGCGTAGTCCTGAAAGTAATCTGCACTCAGAAAAACACGTAGGCTCGAAGAACATGACACCTCCATCTGACGCGGTCGGGTACAAATTAAATATAATCTTTCCTACTGATAGTTTTTTAGTCTATAACAATTGTGGTTAAGGAAACTTTAAATATAAACTTGTGTAAATTTCATATAAAATTAACATCTGAAAGTAATTTTAAGGAACACTTAGCATAGACATTATCACGCGCAGAGACCGGCGAACGAGTATTGTGATACTTTTGAATTCATTAAGTAATTACAAGTTTACTTCACAATGCTATTAAAAGCTCCAGGCTAACTCGGACGACAAACAAGACCCTGATCCGTACTAATTAATAAAGACGAAAAGATTTTATTTGTTTCTTTGCACGCGCTAATCTCTGGAACCAAGTCCCATTTGAAAAAATGATTTTGTGTGTGATAACTACGTTTGTGAGGAGGGCTATCGGTTATATGTCATGTACTACGACAAATAGTATCGGAGTTAAGAGTGACTAGGAAGTGTCACTACATAGAAGATGTTTAAGCATACATTGTACATATGTATGTTATAAGATAAGTAAATATATATAAAGAGGATTGTGTGTTAATAGGCTCCGAAACTACCGGTACCGATTTCAAAAAAATCTTTTATCATTAAATAATGTAGGATATTTGTGATGAGTATTACATAGGCTATATAAAGTTTTTGAAAAAAAATTGGATAAAAAAAGTGTCAAAGTAAATCGCATATCACTGCAGAAATTATCGACAACTAGCTGTACCAACAGATGTTGTTCTGTCATAAATTTAATCTGTTGTCGTTGCTGTGAAATCGAATTATCGTTATCATGCAATTCTATTTTTCTAAATCAATGATTTTTTGCAATTTTTCGCGACGGCTACGGGACGGCTAGTTTACAAGATAGGTCGGCACGTCAGATACATGTTGGGAAATACGACGCTCCAAGGAGGCCTTTTCTGTGTAATAATTGTAGTAGTCCTTTAATTATTTATAGATGTAGAATATTTCATTTATCAATAGTACCCACTGAGTCTATGTTACCGCCTCTTTACAGGTCTGTGATTAGGTTGAACCAACCGGTGGAACATTTGTCAAAAAAATAATTTTACTGGTCTAATAGAGCTGGTTAAGCCAGGACCCGACGTCCCATAATAGAGTTAGCACGTAATTATGTAGATTGTCTGTTGGGGTGCGATTGAAAAAGTGTCAACACAAGAGAAAGGCGAAAGCCCATCTGAATACCCTCTAGCGACATTACCGCGACAAAGGCGGCACTTCACCCAGATGTGCGGGGCGCGTCGACCTGACGTGTTCGGGGTCATCAGTAGCGAGCGTGGGCTCCAAGATAAGGGTACCTATGAAATTGAAAGAAAAACTACAGAGCTGGCCTTGTCGTACTTTTATGTGTCCTTATAGTAATTGTGCTTCTCTACCAGACAACCTTTGGTAAAAGGAAAAGAAACAAAAAAAAATGCAATAATATTATACTTAAAAAATATAAATATATTTGAATAAACATTACATATAAAATACATATTAGTATAAATACATATCATTGCTAAATGACAGTTGTCGCAACAAAGTGAAAGACAAAGAAAATTAGCGAGAGCACAGTTCTAAATAATGACGTTTAACTAAACTTTTATGTGTGATTCAGTTGTTCGTCAGTGTAATATTTATGGGCAAAGCATTCCATACAGGCATATGTAGCAGTAGGTTTTAGTAGAACGAAGTTCCTTGCATAGTGGTATGCGTATGGTATAGTAGCCGGAGGGCCATTGGAGGGGAGGAGGAAAAGAGGGAGACGTATCGGCATAGTAATTATTCGGATATTCATGGGCCTCGGGTGTCGGAGATACGCAGTTCGATTGTTCATTTGCTATACTATAAAAATAAAAAAACATATGCGTGTCGTATTGTCGTACATAGGTTAGGTCACCGATCTGAAGCTAAGTGTAACTTTGGTGTTTAGTGGGCATTGGAATTGGACGTACGCTATTGTTATTCAACACACCTCATTACACAGTCGGTTTCAAAACTAGTTTTTTTATTTTGGCATTTATCCATCGCAAGGAAATGTTAAAACTTGCTGCCACCGGCACTGGGCTGGGCCAAGTCGTATGCGGAAACACGCATTTACGTTTTCACCGTCCCTGGATTTAGGAAATGGTGTCCGGACACGACTACCACATACACAGTTTCGTGTTGCCAAGACGAGATCTAATATCGTAGTATCAAAAAGTTATCAGACCTCAAGTGGAGCAAGGCTTACAATTCTATGCGCCCCAACTCTAAAAGGTGCACATGGTTAGGTCATGTAGGTGTAAATGATATTTATTAGTAGGAGATCCAAATCAATCAGAACCGATACAGTCTTACAGTGACGGTCGTGTGCTGTGTGAGTTTCCGATGGCCAAAGGAGCGAGCAGGGTCTTATTCTCGGGCTATGACCGTCACCTGCCGTGTCTTTATAGTAACTGATGAAGCTGCACTGGACACTTCCGTCAGCATATAGAGCAGTCAAAAATTATTTTGGACGATTTGGGATATTTGGCCTCGAGAGGGAGGAGAGAGAGCACGGGCATCGAGGCGCATCTCATAACCCGGGCTGGGCGGTGGGTGGTCTACTGTCCTCTCGGTAATTGGGTCCGCTTAGATGCGGATTGATTTGCACTCAGGGATGTGCCAGGGCCATTCGACGAAGGGCTTGGGATTATATATGTATTGGAAAAGTAACGCCTATTAGTGAAGTGAGGTGTGTTATGAGTGCGCATGTGTGATGCATGCTAAATGTCAAGTACTAATATACTACCTGGTCTCTTCTGCCTAGCCTGCGAGGCTACGGGCACCAAAGCGAACCACATAACTCGAGTTGGGTCGCGATGGGACAACTATCCGCTCGGTATAGGGGGCCCGCATCTCTGAGGTTATGCCTTTACGGCTTATGCGCTCAGGGAGGTGTAGGCCTGTTTAGGGCCTATGTGTTGTGCGATGTATTGTGATTGCTGGCGAGTAGTGGGATGGTTGTGTCAGTGTCAAGTAATAAATGTAGAAAAGGGCCAAGTCTCGATCCTGCCGTAAGTCTTAAAATCTACAAATATTACAGATGGGAATGGGATAGGATTTTTTCCAAACATATTTGTTTCCTCGTATCGTTGACTAGTTCGTTCACTAGTATGCTGCACACTACACCAGTTGAAGCACATTTGTGTTTAGAATATAGCTTGTGTTAGTACAAGCACACGGACCGTGTCTGTCATCGCGCGCTGTTTACGTTTCTACGCTTCTAAATACAGCTCTACACACTAGCACTTATGACATACTCTAAGTCGCCTTATCACCACCGGTAAGAGGTAGTGCCATGCTATGCAGCGGAATTGGGCCAGTACGACCGGACTTTAAGTGCTATGGTAACGCAGTGCCGTGTCCGAGTCTCTGGTGATTTATTGAGGTGGGAGGAGTAAGGAAGGTAAGGCGTCAGCATAATCTATATGCGGATGTCTGTGGGCGTTGGTACTCGTCAAAAGGATCCGGCTGATCGTTTATCCATTAGCTTGTTCCTTTTTACTGAACAACAAAATGGTCCACATTTAATATAAGTAATGGATATCTCTTTTATGTGCAAACAAGCAATTGGATCTCTTTGATGACTATCGACGCCCATAGACATCATCACAATTGGTGTGCAGACGTGTTGCCCTCTCTCTCGTCCAATGAGCCACCGAAAACTAGCCAACAGCTTGAAAAGCGGTAAAACGGAACTTTGCGACAGTGTTATGTGAGCGTGCTATACTTCCCCGATCGTGGCAGCAAAATCTGCAGCATTGCGGCATAGCAATATCTCTTACTGTGTACGATAGTTAGGAACTGTGAACTATTCAGCATTCGTTATCATCACCGTGTTACAATTGTTCCTTCTTACCGGATCAAGACGGTCGACACATCATTTCAATTCCGCTAAAATCTGAGATTAAGTGACATAAAATTCCACTTACACACTTTATACGTACTTACAGTTATACTTCGTTATTCGTAATGTACAAAAACTCGAGCGGAGCTTACCTGGAATAGAAAAGTCATACGATTATGTACTGTAAGTCCACGTAATAGATTTTAAATTTAAACCGACACGCTTTATCAAAATTCCTCAAGTGTATTAAGGGCAAAGAGATTAAAACTTAGCAACAATACCAAATGTCTTTATAAAACTTGACTAAGCGTAAAGTCCTGCAAAAAATGTGTACTTAACATTTTCGGGCGTAAGTCTTCAATGCGAATAACTAAGAATTTTTTTCTGGAAACAATGCAGGGACACATAAAAGCAGCCGTAGAAAATATTCGTTCAAACAGGAAGCGACCCCGTCCCTCAATGAATGGACGTTTGCTGGGTGTGAAGTAATTCGAGCAGTGATACAGGCTACAGCTTACAGTTACACACGATGTTCACATGTCTTTACTATTGGCAACATTATCGAATGTCAATTAAAAAATGCAACAATAACAATTGAATAAATAAATGAAAAAAAAATGCAATGAAGGACAAGTTTACAAAAAATATACATACAATATCGGGAATAGTATATTTTTTTCGTTCTTTAACGAAGGTGAAGATTTTTTGTTCGTGCTTAAGCAAGCGAGAAATAGGAGCCTTTTTTTGAGAATTTTTTTGAAATTATAATCAAGGAAATGTCAACAAATCCTATGTGAGCAAAACAAAAAAAAACTGAGCAAACGTACATTGGGACTTAGATCATCCGGGGCCTGAGGGCCCTAGGCCCATTAGGTGTCACGCGAGAGACCAGAGTTTATGCTAGGTTATACACTCCACTGTAAGGTATACACTCCATGAGAGCGTATAGTCTATGCACAGTCTACAGCTGAGCGCAGGTACGGAGACCTGTAGGCTGATAACAAACTACATTTTTGTTACATCTATGCTATAGTAATATAAAGCTCAAGAGTTTTATTTTGTTTGAACGCGTTAATCTAAAGAAGTACTGGCCCGAATTGAAGAAAATGATTTGTGTTGAATAGTCAATTTATCGAAAAAATATGTATACCATGACAGTATGACTAAAAGGACCGGAATTACGCGGGTGAAACTGCGGGGTGATGCTGGATAACTCATAAGCGACGAGATATTTCTAATGTTCCATTGCGGTAAAGTTTGGGGCTCCAAGCTAGTGTAATGGCCGTGTACGCGCTATCTTTAGCCGAGCCGGAGGTGTAAGGTAAACAGCGCCGCGGTCAATACCCAACCGCAAATAGACGCCGCGCCCAAAGGGTTGGGAGCCGCGCAAGTGCGTTGTTCTAACAAGCAACAAGGGTTTTACATATTTAACGCGAAGCCGTCGACTGATAGATATAAGCATTAGCATAGCTCAATTCTTGGAGCTCATAATAATTATGATCAATCCGGTAGCGGCTTCTAGACTATCAGTTGTATTGTCAATTGTGCAATTGATAGTCTATGAGCCGCTGTCGAATTTCTCAATATTACTGACCGCTTTAATCCATACTAATAATATAAAGCCTGATTAAAAAATAGTCCACTTGTCGAGGAAGGCTATAAGGCCACATACCATGAAGCTACGACTAATAGGACCGGAGTTACGCAGGTGAAACAGTGGGGTGGTAAGGATTACGCAAAGAATGAAATCGAAAAAATTGGAAACACCTGATGATGATAAGAAGTCGGGACCGGTCGTAAGTGTAAGTTGAAAAATAAATAATTGTGGATAAAGTATATAAAGTTTATTTATTTATTGAAGTGTTAGAATAAATTCGGTTGAGATTTTTATTGCGCAATAATTTTATGTGAGTCTAGGGACCGCTTCACCCTCCAGAACAAATATTTCCAACAGTTCACAGGATTATCTACCCCCTATAAATTTATAGGGAATCATTACGTTAAGCACAAATTAGCCCCAGATTTGTTCTCCAGGTACATGCACTGAATTTGATGTAAGTGACGCAGTTTCGCAACTTGCAGTCAAACAACTAGCTAAGTAAACGTTGCTAGAGTATGTGTCAAAGCGACAAGGCAGTTCTCTCGTAAATAGAAAAGAAATGATCAACCAAATATTTTTTGCTTGATGCGCGCAGTCCTGCAGATTTTTTACAGATACTTTTTCAGCTCCCTGTCGGATATGCATGAGAATAGAGCCGCGACAGTCACGAGCTAGACAGAGCACTCAGCTATTACGGAGAGGGTTGGAACAACCCTTTGTGCGTCTGTCGCCGTGCGCCGCCTCGCTCACTGGTACTAAAAGATTACATTTATGAATAGAATAGCGAAAGTATATATATTTAATTAGCTGTGCCCCGCTTCAGACGTATCCCATGAGACCACTTTTGGGAAAAAAGATTTTAGGTTGTTCAGATTGTAATCTATATCTTCCTAGTCTCATTCAAACCCGCTCATTAGTTACTGTGTGAAAGTGTAAAAAACATACATGCAAACTATAGCATTTACAATATTAGTAGTTTTAATACTATATCTGTAAGGAATTATACGAAAATAAAACTACAAAAATGTATACTTTTCACGTCCCCGTGTTGGGTATTGAACAAAATAATGAATCGAAACAAATCAATGAGACCAGGTAGTTCAGTGAACTCTACATCATGAATGTGTCCATTCTCCTACACTTATTTAGGATTACAAGCAACCTTCTTTTCTTGACGCGGGATAACGCATTGGGACAGTAGAATGGGGTGAGGCTCCCATCCTTCCTCCGTGGACAAAAGTATCTGTTTTTATTGTTATTCACAGACTTAAGGTAACTGATATAAATTCATTAAGTAACTAATGTCTATACTATAAAACATAGTCCCAAAAGGCTATCTGCTGGTATGTGATCTATTTATTTCATAATCCATTGAGCGGATTCTCATGCGGCTTTCATCCGTGGATAGAGCGATTCCCGAGAAAGGTTTTAGTGTAACAGACCTGCACAGATATGTACACTGCACAAAGCGCGACACCGCAGCAGTCACAATGTTATCGCATTGTGTAACACAACTACAAACAGATTAGATAGACGTTATTAAACAGTTAACCCATTTACTAAATTAACTAAGATAACCTAAAAGACGATTGAGTAACAAAAACATGCTTAAAAATCATTTTTCAATGAAAAAACGTGGTTTCGTTGGCGAATAATATTCGTAACAAAAGTAGGTGTTATGTTGACTAATAATAGCAAAGTGCACTTAAGCACTGATTGTACTAAAGTGCACTTTAATTACTTGAAGTCTCCAATTTACTATTACATACTTTATTGCCGAATCTAGAGCCACCGTCGTTGTGGGGAAGAGAGATACTTTCAAAAACTGAACACTAGTGCCCTGTGAAACTTATTACACACATATAAGTATAAATTACTTTAATAACCCACTCACATCTATAAGAAGTATGCCATCATTCATCAACATTATCAGCCCTTATCGGTCCACTGCTGGCCTATCTCAATGAACGCCAAGACGACCGATCTCCTGCTACTCGCATCCATCCCGGACCGGCTGCTACACGGAGATCGTCTTTTTATAGAGGCTGGTGAATGGTCGGACCAACACTTCGTTTTCCAAAACGCGGCCTCCACACCAAAACCTTACAGCACATGGGCATCTGCCATCTGTTCGTCTGAGTGTGTGACCAGCCCATTGCCACTTCAGTGAGCCTATTCGTCGCGTGATATCGGATACTTTAGTTCTCTGCCTTATGAATTCGTTACGAATTCTGTCGGACAGAGAAACACCCAACATGGCACTATCAACAGCCCGTTGAGCTACCGCAAACTTGCGGACCAGCGCTAAATTAAGAGGCCATGTTACGGCCCCGTCGGCCATCTCGGGAAGAACGCATTGGTTGAAGACTTTCGTCTTCAAGCTCTGCGGTATATATAAAGTATGCCAAACTGCTCTTTAAATAATTTTGACCACTGTCATGATCGGTCCTATATCATCTATTTTTTTTTTAAATATTTCTTTAATGTTTTCTATGTTCTTTTTATTTTGTTTAGTTAGTATCTGGTGTGCAGATAGCAATTATATATTTAACGTGTGCCCACTCTTATAATTATTTTCTTGAATTAGCTGTCATAGTATGTGCATGTCTCATGTTAGTGTCGCTGTGTTGTGTGTCTGTCGTGTGACAGGTGCAGTATCAGCAGGTGGCTCCAGCGACAGACCGGTGCCGTTAAACCACAGCAATATACCGAGTTGGAACCAATTTGTGACACACGTAATCTTATGTCCTTTAATTTTTTTCCTATTGCTCCTAATTGTTGCCGTTATGTGTTTCGCAAATAAACAAATTCTTCTTTTAAGTGATGCATTCCCAAAGAACGACAACGCGTGTGAAATATCTTTAGTGTGGTGACCCGCTGTGACGTCATATCTTAAGCGATTTTAGCGTCCTACACATTAGAATATTTTAGGATAGCGCCAATGGAAACAAAGCATTGAGCCTTCCTAAAGTGAGACTATCAATGTAGGCTTTTATTAAGGAACTTCTGCTTGCTAAGGATAGCAAGCAGACGTTCCTTAACAAAAGCCGGGGGTCATCACCAGACTTTCAGGTTTGTGAGTTTCCTGTAGTTACAGGGAAAGGGGAAAGAGGACTGTAGCATAGATCCCAGCAATAATGCTGATATCCATGCGACAGGCAGCGGAAGACTTCCACTTAAATTTTTGCCGCCATATACTAAAAAGGAATACACTTTAATTTTTAACATTTTTTTTTTTCTCTGATCCACACCAACGGGCACCGCGCACATGTATGATCAAGTATACATTACTAACAGCGATCAAAGCGAGAGCAATTTGTTACAATGCATACCTTAATTGAAACGGGTCCACGCGAAGCCGGTTTTTCGGGTCACTCGGAATTGAAATTTAAATAGACAACCAATGGGGACAATGTGTAAATGAATTTTAAAAGGGTCATTCCGAATGCTCGAATGGAAATCACTACGGAGTATTTTTCTTTTTTTTCATTACTAGCATCACCACGTCGCATCATTCGCGTAACTCCGATCGTATTTGGTATTAGGTCATGGCGCATAGCCCTTCTCGATAAGTGGACTATTAACTAAAGATAATTTTTAATTGAGACCAAAAGTTCATAAGACTTGCTCGTTCAAACAAACAAACCAACGTTTGAGAGCTTTATATTATCGCTTTAGATGGCGTTAGGAGACAGAGGAGCCGTGTTCTGGCAAGAGACTACTGGGTATCAACGAACATCTGCACAGAGTTCATTCATACGCATTGTTCATGTACCCCTCACCACTGAAGGTAGATTTTAGATAACCTAAGCTAGATTTGACATGTAGCTTAGGTTTAACATTGGGTATTATTATTATTACATAACAATAAACGTGTTAGGGGCCGTGGACAACTCGCTCATATAGTGAAGCTATGAGAGGAGTACAGCCCCGACCTCGCTCGGCTGGCTGTCGCTATCGTCTGTACTGTACGACGTATATTCTCGCTGTGCGAAACATCACAATATCACAAATCACCCAACGAACTCATCTTCCTTAGATATTCTTAAAAATATTGTCATATCACACCGAAATCTTTACAGCAGCCACATGTTACACCTGTACTAATATCATAAACA
The DNA here is from genome assembly GCA_017140195.1 of Eumaeus atala. NCBI lineage: Eukaryota > Metazoa > Arthropoda > Insecta > Lepidoptera > Lycaenidae > Eumaeus > Eumaeus atala. The sequence continues at coordinate 167,146 of JAFELO010000881.1, forward strand.
GGAAATGTTTGATTCTTTGTCAGTTTCCTTGCCTTGAATGGAATTATCAATCATTAACATGGATTACATGTTAATGATTGATATAACATTTTCTAAAACGTTTCTCTTCTTATAAGAGGGATACCGAGAGCGATTCCTCCTCCTGATATTTAAGCCCCCTCTTCTTATAGGCTAGGCTTCGCCTAGTTTCACCCCGGGCTACTAAGCCCCACAAGGCTTGAACCATGGTGAGGGACTGCTAGTACCTACATAAAGGAAGACAAGGATATAGATGACACACATTCGTTTAGTGTTTGCGTTTATTTCAATTAGGTCAGCACGATTGAGGTTGCATCACCAAACTGATTTAAATTGTATGACGGCATACATTGTCATTTGGAGTTGGAAACAAAGTCTTAACGATTAGATGCCTATTAAACGATGATACATGACGGGCCGTTGGAACCGGTCGTAATAATGTTAGACTGAGCTAAATGTCATTGTTCTCGATAAGTTGATATAAGATAGCTGAATCTTATAAGTACACCGTTGATTTGATGCAATGGGGGTTGCTTGTCGTAGTTCTCTATGACGGAGGCCAATAAAAATGCTCAGGAAAATTGTGAAGTCAGGCTTTCTAAGTTTATTTTTGCGATCATGCCAAGAGGCACGATTCGCACACAGCCGCGTGCAAATTCTTACCTTACATACCTACCGTTATAGTCGATGAACCGCGAAATGTCATGAGTAAAAATGGTAAAAGGTATAAAAATAAAAATGTCATAAATAAAAACTATAATGAACTCGATTTTAACGCTTTCTTAAAATGTAATATCGGACTTGTTCGCAGTAAATTTTATGTTGGTTCTCTAGTAATCGTAGACAGAATAGAAAAGCTCTTCTCCTAGAAGACGAAATTAGTAATGCAAAATAACCTTGAAGTGAAACATACCCTAGGATGGAATAAAACGACAAGTTTCCGTGCAAATTATAACTCGGAATGCAGTCGCAATTATTTCCATCGAGAATAGAGGAATAATTAAATTTGCATATGTGACAAACATGCATACTCACGTGCGCATTACTGGTATTAAGACGTACACATATTTAAAACAATGACCAGTATTCTATATAGTAACTAGTGTTAACGCCTTAAACAAATTTAACCTTTCTCGGGAACAGCTCAATCACTAGGTAAAAATCGTATGATTTATTGAAAGAGTAGTAATTGTACTACATACTAGTAGTATTGCTAATACAATTGAAGGTTTGCCCATAAACGAAGCATAACCAAAATTATAGTTAGCGGTATGTTAATTGATATAATAATTTTAAGGAGCCCGCAACGGCCTCTAACGTCACGACATCACGCCTACACCAACAAACTTTTAACGCTACTCCTGAAGCAATTAAAGCAATTACAAAACATAAATATCAATTGCCAGCCAGCGCACGACCGTGACGAATTGGAAATAAAATGATACGTTTATTCAGAAACGAATAAGGAACCAGCGGCGCCAGTTACCATAATAAATCAAAACAGTCCTTGCATTAAGTATCAAACATAGCTTGCGGGCCGGATTGAGGATTCGAATGAGCCTGTGAACGCAAAAAGGTAATGGATGACGGATATAGCGAAGTGTCAAACGGTGAGTCATTGTTACGTGGCCCCCTACCTGCGCGCGCGCAGACGGCATAAAAAGACAAAAGATACGCCACACACCTTTTGTGTGGAAAAAGTTGAATGCAACGAACGAACTGTAGCCTTTTTTTGTCGTCATTTTTAAATAAATAGTTTTATCGGGTTCATCAGCGCTCCTTTGTAGTTTTGGTCGAGGAATTTTCGTCTACACTTGTTTTAACATGCCTTGACGTGTATATAAACTGGTCTCCGCAGTCCGCAGACTTTGAGACTTGGACTTGAAGCATGTAACGCGTGTCCATTAATTTTTAGGGCTCAAATTGGCATGCGAAACTCACTGACCTCAATATTTAAGGACTGCGGATACTGTAGACCACCATTGACGCCATTTAAACAAACACAATATCAGTGCTACCATTATGATCGCCAAAATTTTGCAAGTTCACTTTTCAAGTAATTCTTTGCTCGAAAGCTTTGATGCGTGAGCGATAACGTTCAATTTAGTTATTTAAGAGGCACTGACGTCTTTCTTAATTGAAGTCTTCTTTTTACACACGCTTGACTTAGGAGGTTGACGCTTGACTAGGGACTATGCTGGTGAATGCGTGATGAGAGCGTTACGAAATCGAGGCCAACAGAATTTGAGAAACGTGTGAATCTTCAGTACGTAACATCTCCCTCTTAGCTTCCGTTGGCCTCGAAATGGAGAGTTACGAGGACGTTGTATTGGCCTATGGGGGGGGGAGAGAAGGAGAGCAACGCACCAGCTTAGTAATTATGTGGATCTTCATGGGCGTCGGTAGTCGTAAAAAGGCTCCGATTGCTCGTTTGTAAATATATAATATTAAGACCAGTGGTAATACTGTAGTATGTTAAAAAGTTTTAAAGTTGGTAACAAATACACAGTGGTTTTATTGCCAACCTTAAAAAAACTGTGTGTCATGAGTACGCCAATATGGTATGGTAACCGTTTAGAACGAATCCAAATTGCTGCAAGACCTTGATCATTTAGGATATCTTAGAGCTACGAAACTAAGGCGAAACTAAACATTCGTTCTGATTTTTGATATAACGTAAGATGAAAGAGTCATATCTCGGCACTGAGTCTGCTTTGTGTTCGGAAACAGAACGTAAACAAACTTAATAAAATATTCATGTTTTAAACATGAACATACCTTCAAAGTACACTATGAAGTGCCTGTTTTGCATTATTAATAGTCGCGGTGTACGGCGGCTAATCTTAGAGACCAGCCGGTGACGCCATCTATACTTACTACTAATAATATAAAGCTTTATGTTTGTTTGTTTGAACGCGCTACTACTGGCTCGAATTGAATAATTATTTCCATTATCGTCCATTTGTCGAGGAAAGCTATAGGCTATGTACCGGAACGATGAGAACGCGGGGTGATGCTAGTGTATAATATGGTGCACAAGTGTACGTGCAATCATGAGGAAATGTGCAATGAGGGAAAAGCGAGTTCACCTGGACCTCTTCCTCTTCGACTGCACAACAAACCGACAAAAAAATTGAGACGCAGGAGCAACAGCCAACTTTCTGACACGGGAGTTAATTAAGAGAATAGCCTGAAATCGTAATTACCTCATAGATTGCTGTACATGCTCGTTAGCAGTAGAGCACTTCGTACTATTAATTTAGGAATTAAATAATTACCGTTACGACTTGATGATGATGAGCGTTTTAGTATTTGTTACTACATGGGAATCTCGAGAACTACTAAAAATAAACTTTTTGCTACTCACTGAGTTTGTTTCGCCGATTCTTCTCGGGCCGGGGCTAGTGTTGGACCGGTGGTAGAGTATTGACGTACAAAGAGAGATTTGTAAAATGCGAATGATGCATGCATACACGTGCATGATTCATAAAGCATATTGTAGTCCAAATTTTCTTAGAAATGAACTGGTTATATCTAGTTACTTTGTATATTATTCATGATCACCTCCTTCCATTTACGTTAAGGTTACTATCACTCACATGACACATCTTAGGGTCAGAGATGTCCCGAGTCCACTTTTAAAGCTTCTAAAACGTAAGGATAAATAAATAAACCGCGATAAAATAACATAAAATAGTTTTATTGTAACGATGATTATAGTTAAATTATCTATAACAAACACTCTCATATCGAGATGCATCTCTCCCATCTGTGGGAGAGGGGTTGGTCGGTCCCCCTTTCGACCCCAACCTTAGTATTGGGCTCCTCTTCGCTTCCACAGCACAAATTCGGTTTCGAAACAAAGAAACACTTTCTCAACGGAGATATCCCGCCAGTCCATAGCTAGACGATGATCGCAACCTTCGACCTGGCCTCGTCACAGACAGGGGCGTATCGATTATCGAGTGGTTTACAGAGAACCGCGCCACTTATCCGACTCACGCGTAAACACTTACGAGGAAACGAGCGTAGACATGGACTTATAACTAATACACATTACCTTCGTGCACCGACGCCCACAAACGTTGCGTTCTCATCACGCGATTATTCATCCTTTTTACCAATTGACGTAAGAGATAGTTCCCGGTTCGACACGAAACGGTTGCAGGACAGCAATCTCTTATTCTTCAACTAGTTGTGTCCCGTTGGTTCGCATGCGAAATATCTACGCCAAGGGAACCATTCACTTTTCCGGATAGAAAGTTAATCTATAATACATAGATTAATCAAATACACAAATATTACACACATACAAATATTTGATCCGTGACACTTTAGAATAGGCGGCCAATGGCAGCCGGAAAGTTTTGGTGGGTATTCGGTTAATCCGCAGTCCACACGTTCGGACCCCAGGGCCGGTGGCAGTGCGTAAAGGCTTTCCCCCGTGAAACTAAAAAAATTAAACTAATCAATATCTGGTCCCAACCAAAATCGTTAGGTAGCTTAAGGTTTTTTGTTATAGGGGGACAAACGAGCGGTCTGAGTATTTTGATGACTACGAACGCCCTTATATAAAGATATACTATATCCTTTTTCTTTCGTATAGTGTGTAGTAGCGTTTGTTGTGTTATACATACATACTTTCCCATTCATGTAGGATTCATTTCATCACACCACGTCTCACCCCCAATGAGCCATTCATTCACGTCAGCTACCGTGCCAACGTTCGCGAGCTGCCCTTGCCCTTGACGTCAGAATCGGCCGATGAGTGACCTCGCGACTCGTCGCTAGACGTGTACTCAGAGCAATCCCATGTATTCGGCTGCCCTACGCTTCTACAGCACCAGTTCGGAAACGAAAGAAACAAAAAATTCACCACGTCTCAACCACGTTTTCTGGTGACCCAATCAATATAATGATGATGTCAAGCATTGAACAGTTACAACCGGTGCAAGTGCGTTATAGTTCCAGCCCTATCACCCGTGTATCCATTATCAGCTGTTATCAGGTAAGCCGGCTCTGTGAAGTGGCATGGCCTATCTATAAATAACAACGTAACATACACGCGAGACTATATTAAATACCAATCAATGTACATTACAGATTCAGCAGATAACATAAGGAAAGAAACGGCGTCAATAAGTACTTTTACTATCCCTGTCATCCGATTTCACACAAAGTCAAAGAAACGCATTCAAATTCTAAGAATAAAATCATTATTTTAATAAATTTAATTTAATCATTATTCGTATCAAATTTAATTTAAATTCGTTTAGTAGTTCTTTTGGTGAAAAAAGAAAACAAAAATAGACTTCTGGTTTATATCATTAGTAAGTTGTTTAAGATATGGCGTGTGAAGTCTGTGCGTCGCCAAACATTTTTTTTAATAAACCCTATTAAACAAAATTATAAACAGTTCTTATTAGTAGATAACATTATAATTAGTATAATATAAATATATAACTTATCATCAGTTGAGATCAGTTTGCTTGCACAATATACCTTAACACCATTCTGATCGTCGACGTGCATTATGAGAACAAATAAATAAAATACCAAAATTGCATCGAAACGCTCAAGATTAAAGTGAACCGGCCGGCTGCTATAAATAGTTGGACGCACGGAACCCTTTGAACCACCTACGCTTACATACCAACTAGGTCACGCCGATACAATGGTAACATTTTAAAGATTACGTAACTAGCGACAGGCGACATCACTTACGACAAGATGGCTAAACTCCGACGACGAGGTCGAGTAGCTAGCGACCAAATAGCATGTCTCTGTCTACTCCAACTGGAGTAAGCACGCAAAGGAATATATTCTGAAGTGAAAAGTACAAAAACACATCTTCACGATAGCGCCCTAGTGAGGTAGGCACAGAGAACTGAGTGCCATACATCACGATCCATACATACCTGCTTTGCCTCCTCATTCATTAATTACTCTCTTCATACAGGCACGCCGGTGGCCAAGACTCTTGACACCACCTTCGGACAGTACCCGATCAATTTGATCATGGTACGTCAGTCTTGGTCTTCCTCGGTACCTACATCCTTCCACATTCCGTACATTCCAATTCAAAACAAACCCTTCACCAGCCATCCACATTTTTCACATTTTATTCGCGTAAAATGTAACGCAGTCGTTTTGACGACTTGGCTAGCTGCCTGGCTCAGTTGGTAAGGTGGCGGTTAGTTAGCGTGTTACGCCAGAGGTCGCGGGTGCGAGTCCCGCCTGGGTCGTAGATGTTTATACATGTATTTCTATAATAAAAATCTTAAATATATAAAAATTATGAAATTTATTGAAACATTACATATATTTCCGTTATCTATTACCTGTAACACAAGTCCTTACAGTAATTAGCACAGGGCTGGGCTAACGTGGTGTAGTAAGTCCACAGATGTTATTATGTTTGATCGCTGTTTCACGCAATTTTACAACTTATATTTTTTTTAAGTACTGCGCACCTTAATTACTACGAATACACACCAAAATACTTCATAGAGCAGTTCTATTAATGGTGCCAATGAGAATAAATAGCCCTGTACTACCATTAATGGCACTTGGTGATACATTTGGGAATGAGGCAAACCGCCGCCGGTTGTAAATATGTAGTTTATACCTGCAAAGTGTAGATTGTGTAAAATATTTTAACGTGTATGTGTTAATGAGGTAGCGAAAGATTGACGTTAAATTTGACTACATATAATATTCCTGGAATAACACAAGCGTGCATTTCAGGCACAAAAATTTTGTGTTCCATTTAAAGGTGATGAAGATTAGCTTGGAATGTAAAAATCATAAAGACTAAACAAATATTTTATGATATAGTATACTAAATTGCTTTCTTCAGGAATCGTTATATCCATTATATATGCATTATATATGGATTATAACGGCGTGAAAATCCGTTCAGTAGATTTTGAAAAATTAGATCACATGCAGACACAGACAGCTTTGGGGTCTCTGTTTTATTATATGTATAATAAGATAAGTCTAAACTCAATATTACACTTAGGAATAAATTTAACTAGCCTTATAATAAAACTACTTTCACGTATTCTATCGCAGTTTATTTAATTATTTACCACCAGTGACCATGGTAGCTGTAAAGCTCCTGAAAAGTCGGGCTATTTAAATAATTAAATAAACCGCGATAAAATTCGTAAAAGTAATTCGCGTAAATTTAAGACATAAATTTAAGTAACCCATTAACATATTCTGTGATTCTATTAATATATACATGATATATTCTTTGATTTTAATGTTGTATTTTAATTTTTACGCAGTTCGCAGAATTAATTTCACATTGGCCTGCTAATTAGCAAACTGTGACGATACTTTTAATAGTTTTTGTACCTACTTACAATACAGGCAAACAAATTTTAATAGTTTTTGTACCTACTTACAATACAGGCAAACAAATTTTTAATCAATGATAAGATATCTCCAAAGAGTGAGATGTTGCCGGGCCGGTGTGGGGGGGAGGGTTTTTTTTTCTAATTACAGAAACGTGCAGCTGCACTCATAACCCGACTCGTTCTGTGTGTTTAATATCCACGTTAATTGACAAAGCCAGCGTTCCCGACTAAGCGACGTGTCCACAAGTGGAGCTATAATATGTCATTTTTAGATTTTATAGCTTTACTAGCGTTCCGCCCAGGCTTGGCCTCGTATTAGGGGTCGGACCTTAACCAATTATACACTAAAATCTTCCTCGGGATTTCCATGGGTGAAAACCGCATCAAAGTCCGTTACGTAAATTTAGTGAAAATCGATGATTACATAGAGTAGTTTCGGGTACTCTGTTCTATAACATGTATAGGTAAGAGTATCCAGCGAAAAGGATTAAAAAGTGTACCTGTGTGAGCGAATGAGTTTCAATTCTATCGTGTGTAAATACACATTGTAACCGTATTAATCAACTTAACAAAATATATTAAATGCAAAATATTAATATGTTGTTCCTTTTTTAAGTATTTTTAAGTAATTTCACAGAGGTCGTTGTTGCCATGTTGTTACAATACCATGCTAAAAAGTTTTTAATCTATGTGTGCGCGGTGACGATCGTTGATCTTTGATATTTACTCGAAATAAGTTTAAAAAACATACACAACAATACGTTTTGCCAAGTCAAGAATATATAAATATATTAACATTTTCACAATTATGACTACACCCACAATAAAGCATACGAAATAATTTCCCAGGTTGACTAATTACTGAATTAAAAATACAATGTCGTTGTTTAATGTTGTTTATTTCAAAGACAGTGAGTGACTTGTAACGCTTTACATTAATTAATATTTGCGAATAGCAATAAGAAACTATTTTATATGTTACATATTCTGACTAATTGACCGTGCTCGTCATTGCCCAGGCAATAAAAAAATTAAGTTGTACAAAAGTGGATATCTGTGCGAAATTAAAATCAATCGTTTCGGTGATTGCCCCGGACAGACATCGTGGCAAGAGATTTTTATAAATTAAAATTTATAGCTTCGCTTTTATACCTTGCAATCCCATTACCAAATTATCGTAAAGGTATTTTTATATAATAAATTCTTCCTCTGTATGTCTAACGTTAATTGATTTAGGTAATAAAGTGTAGTTCAGGAGATATCGCTAATGCGAGCCGCCATTAACATCTTGTCACCGTGATTTGTGTCTGTCTCATGTCGACTTCGTCATTGTTATATTTGTATTTGTACAGATGATTGACGAGTTGTGTTTTTCGCCTGATACGTCAGAAGGAGGGCGTTGTATTTCGAGCATATGTAGATTTCTGTTCTCTATCATAGCCTGACGGCATGATGAATTTCATGATATTCGCTGTCGTTAGGTCCGTCTTGTCCGTCATAACAAGCGCTAAACCCACCGACAAACTGTTACGCAGTTTGGTGAGTTCATTAACTTGTTATTTGTTCTTTTGGCTCAATAAAAAGCATTTATTATAATTAATATTATCGGTCGCACAAATACGTTTTGACTACAATGCACAATGGTACTTTTATAAAACCATTAGTAAAGAGCGACCAACTTGCAAAACAATTAGAAGTGTTTTTGGGAAAATATGCTTCAGCACACGCCGATATCACAATCCCGGTGTTACCTTTACACTCACACCTTTTTGGGTACACTCTTCGATTGGGACCGTATTCAAAAGGGTATAAGACGTCCCTAATTCCCAATTGCAATAAGCTTTTCGTGTTTTCAACAAAACCATTACAAAGTGTTTCAATACGGGTCCGTTATGATTTGTTGGTATAAGCTTGACACACAAAATTAAACCTTATTTATATGAGCGAAGGGTTCGTTGCTGAGGCATCCCGTCTCTGCGGCGGCGCTTTTGAGATAACATCTACATCGCACGGGTAGTTTATTACTTTGCCTCTCGAGAATGTTGCATTTCACATGCACTGAAAAATTACAATCGTTTGTGGAAAATAATTATATTATTAAATCAGGTTAGGGGCCATTTGTAAAATATTTGTGTGACTACGTACATAAGAATTTATATCTCTTTGTCGTAACATATTCTATACTCATTATATAAAGGTGAAGAATTTGTTTATTTATTTGAACGCGGAAATTTTTGTGTTGTATAGTCCATATATCGAGGAAGGATATACCATGTCGCTACGACTAATAGAATCACAGTTACGCGGGCGAAACCGCGGAGTGATACTAATCTAAACTAAAACGAATGTAACTGTCACTTCTGACAATCAGCTTTTCGAAAGGACATGGAATGGCGTTCCAAAAACTGTGAGTTAATTTTTTTCAAAGTGTCCTAAAGCATAAACAGCTTGCACATGAAAATCAGGATTTTTCGACATTTATCACTTACTAGGCGATACAATAACTTACGAACATATGCAAGATCAATTTTAATATGATAAGTCGAAAGGAGTAGTTGCTGAATATTTTCAATTGGCATTCGTTAAAGAGAAACCGAGATTGCCAGATTTCTCCCGTCTCGAAACGTTTGATACTCAGATCGTATAACCGGGGACGAAAAAGCAGCCTTTCGATGACTACAGACGCCCACAAATATCCGCACGATACTTATACAAATGCGTTGTCTTCCTTTCCTCCTCTCCTCCAACGGGCCAACGGTCACTTTACGCCGGTATCATAATATGAGCTAGAAGTATCTCCCTGGTTGTTCCGGCCCAATACAGCTTGGCACAACCTCTCACTGGTTTGTTTTTTTTCCCATTTAGTAACTATTACAGTAATTTTTATATTTTATTTATTAGTGGAACTGACTATGGTTAAACAATTCAATTACTCAAAATACCCAGACTATGAACAATTTTTCAAAAATTTCCAGTTGAGATGATAATAATAATTTGTCAACTTAAATACATTTATGCGTTTGGTCTGGTATCTACAGTAACTTGTCTTGTATAAACTACATAAAGTGTCATTGAACTAAAAGCACCACTTTAATTTTATTACCTTCAGTTACCAGAAACTCTTTACAACTAAATATTCTAGTTACATTACGACCTGTACTATATTTTAATTTAACGTGTTATTAAAGTAAAACTTCTTTATGAACATTGACTTGGAAAGTAAGCTGGTGAATGCGTGACTAGAGCGTAACGGAAACGAGGTCAACGGAAGTTGAGAGAGAGAGAGATAGAGAGAGAAATTAGTGCGGATGGAAGTTTTTTACCTTTCGTATACCTATTACTACGCAAGAGAGAGAGGTACGATTTCAAATTTTCTTTTCATTTCTCTCTTTATCTCATCGCTAGTTACGATTTGTATAATAACAACAAATAAAAAGAACAGGCAGATTGAATATCACTGGAAAAACTCATTACAAACAAGTGTAGCGAGTTGCATGTAAAATGGTTTTGTGACTACTATATGCTCACTAGCCTGGGATGCATCCCGACACCTGGGGCAAAGTGTATTGAACCAAAGGGGCTGCTCTTTGTAACCTCTTGCTACTATAACAAGAGGGAACTATCTGTCTTGTGGTGCGGGGCAACCGCACGGTCGGTTCCTTAAGGGACGGACTAACCGCCGAGGTGCCTGATGATTTGTACTTCCGGGGCACCTCACCAAAGGCGCCACTGATGGCACACGCGGTGTTTCGTGGGTATTCACAACGTGCCGCGCCCCACACATCTCTGGACTCCACCCAGGGCCGGTGACGGCGCGAAAGTGCGTTTCCTAGCTTCAACAAGAAAATATGTCCAGTGTAGCTTCACCGGTGGCTATAATGCTCGTCGGTCGACGCACCACGGGCTACATGAGATATTTGCTGGCGCCCGCTAATATAAGTTTGTCAACTTGTATAAGTTGTAATGCCTGTACCTGTCGTTAGTACGGAGCATTCGATATGCGACGCCGACTCACACTTTGCCTATTACAACACTATCAATATTTTTGTGTAGTATTATTCAACAAACCTACTTGTCATCTACAAATGTTATTGCATACCGGATAAAAATGTTTACACAAAACCCCTAATTATATCCCAACACCCTTAAATATGAAAGTTTAAATACAATGCGTGTAAGATTGAAGTCGGGTATAACGACCAGGTAACAAACAGACCGCCCCTGCGCTCGGGCCCGGCCAGGCCGCAGGGCGCAGGGCCGCGGAGACAAAACGAGCCGACGACGGCTGCGTTTATTTGGATAACGTTCTCCAGATTACACGAGGGCTCATTCACACTCTGATAAGAAACGGCGCTCGGTTAAACCTTTATGCATGTTTAGTAGCTACAACTTAACTTTTCAATTCGTTAACAGTGAAGATTACGGTAAACAATGCATTAAATTGGCAAGTTATGTCAATATTGACAAGTACCTTTCTCATATAATAGTAATTCATCGACATTAACTTGGGTCATGCTGATGTTTGTTACTTTTTGTCTAATGTAGAACGCGCTGGAATGTGAAGCCCCCGTTGCGTGTCAGTACGACGACGTATTGTACCGGAGCGCCAATTGGGCGCTATCGACGTCAGATCTGCAGATATTGTAGCCAAGATATACAAAGCACGGTCTGTGTTTGTACGCGCATCAATAAAAAGTCTAAAACCAATCATTTTGACTTGTCTCAGCGTCATAAGGACAATATAAAGACATTAATTAAATATGTATCAATATTTATCATACAGGTACACTATTTTTCAATATAGTTAGTATAAGTCGTGATCCTTCGCTGTGCTGACGATGATGAGTGGAATCCGTGCCCGTGGCATCTGAACAAGCTGAGTGCACAATATCCTTCTCCGAGACAGTACGTGATCTGTAACCAGATCGTAAGCGCCTCAGTAGTGCCGGCCAGGCGGACATTCCGCTCCTACCTTTGTCATGTTAACCAAATAACGTGTCGTTATGGCATTTTAATGTGCCATAAAGTACGTTTTTTGGATTGAGAGCAATTTGAAGTCGTCATTATGAATCTAGCCGTGCTTCGCGGTTTTATCCGCGTAGAGTCTGTCACAACCCGCGCAAGGATTTTTTTTTAATTTAAAAGATTTTTATTTCCGACATTTTCGAGATGAAAAATTTTTCATGTTGTCTCAGAATTGATACAGATGCATACCGAATTCCATACAGATCCGTTTAGTTGTTTTTGCTTGAATAACTAGGAAACATACAGACTTTCGCATCAATAATATTAGTAGGTTTTTTTACAATATATTTAGAATCTAAAAAAAATTTGGAATTTAAAAGACAAATGCACTAAAACTACGGTAGTTTTTCGAGGGCGTTACGACATTTCACATCACCAGATACACGTAGTATGCACAAAAGAAAATCCCTGTCAAAGGTTTTGAAAATGGGCCACGGCAACACCTCTCACCGCCTCTCTACACGAGAGGCTTTCGGCCCGCAGTTCGAGACAAATACGTCTTTGTGTGGCGGCTATGCGACCAGCAGTTATCGAATTGCACCGTCCTACTCGCCTTGTCCGGAATATGTATTTTTGCACTATCTATACTAATAAAAGAACATAGAATATTTAAAAAAAATAATAGGGTAATAAGAAAATAGGAGGAGAGAAAATCATTGAAGAAAAAGAATTGCATACGCTAAGCTCCAGAACTAATGGACGGATTTGAGTGAAACTTTTTTGTTGAGTAGCTAACAAACCAGGACAACATACAGGTGCGCGAAGTACGCGAAGTTGCTTTTGAATGTTGAAAGCTGAAGTTTTCGTTTATCTGAACACCGGAATCTTATGTTTGGAACTTGAAGTTTGTGTATATGATAGGTACATTCATGAGGACGGTTATAGGCTATATACTATATCGATACGACCAACAGGACCGGATTTACGTGAGTGAAACCACGTGGCTGTGCTAGTTTGTAGAATAAATTCAATTTCAACACTAATTGTACTGATTACAATAAAACTACTTTTACGGATTTTATCGCGGTTTATTTAATTATTTATCAAGCCCGACGTATCAGAGGCTTTACGGCAACCATGGTCACGGGTGAACTGAGATGACAGACTGATGTACCAAGTTTCTAAAAATACCCGAAGAATTATACAACATCACACAATCGGAACAACTAAAATTATAATAATAATATCCGCCGCGATAAAATCCGTAAAAGTAGTTTTATTGTAATGACCAACATTCGCGTAAACTTGAGACATCAATAATGGTTCTGATGTTGTTATTTGTTATATGTGCATTTGCAATTAGATACTGAACGGATTTCATTGAAATTTGTCATCGTCATCACATTTATAGATTACAATGAAAGTAATTTGTATTCCAAAATGAAATTTATGGTTTCCTCGAGACGTATGGAAATCGGTTATAATCAATACATTTGGTGTGGTCGACCCATAGATATCGGTCAACATCGTCAGCGTTCACGGTTCACTTTGGACATAGATGTACAACCCAAAACACAATATATCTCGTCGGTCAAGCCGAAGTACATTAATTCTAAAGAGAATGCGTTTTCTTGGTAAGTAATAAATCAAAAACAAAAGCAAGGCGTCAAGGCACAGATTATGAATGAACCGGACCCCCATGAAGCTGGTGGGGCAGAGGAATTCCAAAAACTCGAGTAGGCGAACACAAAAAGGTCGATCCGTTATTAACGCGCTCGATATTGAAAGATGATTATCGCTTTGCTCCTATGGGAAGATATTGTACCATAATTATAAACTATTTACTTTGTCTACGCTATTTATTAAAACTTTGTCAGTAAGTTACATTTTATAAAATAAACTAGCAGCGCCCGCGGTTTCAGCCGCGTACCTCCGGTCATTTTGGATGTAGGCGTTGCGGCATATAGCACATAACCTTCCTTATAAGTTTTGCTATCATGCACAAAAATAATGTTTCAAGTCAGACTTGTTCCTGATATTAGCGAGGTCAAAGTAGCAAATAACCTCATCAGCTTTGTTATATTATTATTGATAGTTTTTACCCGTCGAAGGCTGGTTTTCCTGATATCTGGCATGAACATGGGGAATGGTATCAGGTGCAAATGTCAAAGCAATGTGAATTATTGTAAAGTTTTTCGTAAAATAAAATAATCTAAAATTTTGAAAATGGCTCGAAGAAACGCAAATGCATCCGGACTTACATACTAGACTAGCATCGCCCCTGCTATTTCACCAACATGGTTCCATATTTTAAACTTCAATAGGGGGCCTATTTCACACCCTTGGGGGTTGAATTTCTAGAAATCCTTTCTTAGTGCTCCCTTACATCGCGAAAGGAACCTCGGTACAAACAAAATTTCGGTTGGATGTCTGTAAGTTGTTTGGTTAATCAATCTCTTTGTAACATAATAGTTTTATACATAGATTAATTTAATGTAGTTCCCTCCGCCTGACAATTATATAACACCCAGGGAAAACATTCCTCTTGGCCACAACCTGCTCCAGCCTACTTGGCAGTCGTCTAATCGACACGAGTAGTCCGTTATGCTGCGTTATGGCCAAACACCTTCGGGGGAGCAGTGCCAATGTGGGGCTCCGACACAGAACATGAGTCATCTACTTCACTGTCCGCTGTGCCCAATTACCAGCACCTTGGATGATCTCTTTGCAGCTATGATGCCGCTACAGCTGTGGCACAGTTCTGGCAGGATAATATTTAGGCTGAATCACTTACTCGAAATGAAGAAGAAGAATTTAATTCCCTAGTTGATTTGTATTTTTCTGTTTTAAATTTTTAATCTGCCTAATAGGTAATCTGTGCACACACATTTTTAAAAATGGACTCTATCCGTGGTCCGCGTCCGCCGTCCGCGCACGAGTCGATGACACGCAAATTTCCCTGTCACCTGCTAACAATGATATTAAATTCATTCTAAAACAAAATTCAAACTGGTTCTCTTTATTATTTTGTAAGCGACCATTAACTCTATTATTATTATAATGATAAATTTATTCAAATCAAGAAGTATAAATATAATATAAATCAAATCTACATAATAACCACAAGGTATGTTAAATGTTTGATTTGTGTAAAAGAGTGACAAATTATTTTAAGAAAATTGCTAAGTAATTATTTTTGTGTTATACTCATCGGCAGCCGCTTTTTAATAATGGTTGTTTGATAATGTAGCAGTGAATCCAATTCGCTTGAGAATAAATAAATATTTGTGCCAACTTCTACCCTAGCAATGTGACTGCCTTATTCCTTGTTAACAACTAGTTGCCTGGCACAGATCAATATTAGCGGTAAGACCGCCATTATATGCGTTATTTACCAGTATTAATGTTAAATTGTATTTTTTATTGTTATTTTATTAAACTTCTTTATATAAAAGCGAAAGGTCACTCATAGTCATAACGAAATCTCTGAAACTACAAGTGACATGTGTTCCAAATTAACACGTTTTTCAATATACACTGTGGTACAAATATGAACATACAAAGCATACACATGGAGCGGAAACTTGAATGAAAACTAAACGTTGCCCTATTGTTTAGAGTTGCGTGTTTATCTACCACCAGCGTCGTCTATGGTCATCGTAAACATGTCAGCCATTTGACAGATGCGTTACGTTCGGAAACCGACAAACATCTGGACATGTTGAGAAATGATTTTTTGTAATAAAGAATTGATGTCTGTTGAGTTAAGGCTGCATTCGGCACAAATTCAAACCCACGTGATCCAGAGATTAGCGCGGTCAACCAAACAAACTTGTCGACTTTGTAACATTAGTAGAATTTGGTATTTGTATGTACATGTGTTACTTTTTCACGCACAAACTATTGAACGAATTTGGTTGCAACTTAGCACAAATATATATTATAGTCTAGAAAAACATAAAATACTTTTTATCTCGAAATCATAAGAATATACACAAGTAGAACCACGGGGCACCAGTAGATTACAGTGTTGGTAATTGCAAAATTGTTATCCATAGATTTAAGAAGAAATAATGTTACTTCCTGCCAGAGATTTCTATTTGTGAAAAAAATAGTTCCCGCACTTTTGGAGCCTATTCGATACAAACAATAGAAAACAACTTTCCTCTTTATAATGTTAGTATAGGAGAACAGATAATAGGTTTTCCCCTTGCCCTATAATACAAGAGCTGGCGCTGGTGACGACTGATGAGAACAGGCGGACTAAATTGAATGCAATTGGCAACAGTGATTAAGTAATGTGCGGTGGCCTCATGGTACCGAGGTGGTCGTCCCTGCTCTCACGGCATAATAATTACTGCGCTCGTCGCAACCTACACGCCCGCCGCAGGGCTGGCAGCCGCCACCTCACTGTAGCGTGGCGTCCCTAACTTATTGTGTAGCTGGCCCATTGTAGAGGCAAGACGGAAGAGCAACACATCAATATGACTATTGTGCGAATGTCTATTGGTTTCGGCAGTCATCAAAAGGCTCCGTTCCTTTATACAATAAAGAATTAGAGACGTCAAGAGATAATTATGAAACGATGAGTACATTATGACTATCTTGAATTTTCTTCTTGAAAAATCTTTGTAATGTGAAAAGATAGAGACATATTGCAGGTCAGATTTTCAAGATGGTAAAAGCTGATCGATCCATTTAATGTAAACCTTACCCTTAGGTAGACTTCAGAATAATTTAAAAGTACATTTTTATGAGATAAGGGGCAATCGAGCAGGTGGTTAGAGACCACCACCCGTAGACATTTGCAAGAATTAAGTTCAATTAAAATTCACAACTCCTCTCTCTCTAATATATATAAAATAATTTAATAATTAGTCATTTAAAAAATGGAACACAGGATTCCAATACAATATTATTACGGAAATCCTATTGTGGGGTGACCCTAGCCGACGCCCCACTCCCCCGCGCCGCGCGCCGACCGGACCGCATTCCACTCCCATGCGACCACACTCGCATCACAACTGCAGGACCTCTCCAAAATATTTACTTTTTATTATATCCTCCGTAGCGGGCATTCTCTCACAAAACACACCATTATGGCCTACAATCTGCACTACACTGACCTAATGTTAAATAAAAATAATATTACACCGACATACATTTAAGCAGTATCTCTTCTTCGATCGCCTTTTTCGATTTTGAAGTAATCCCGTGGAAGCAAAAAGAGGTCCAGTGCAACTTCTACTGATTGCTTAATCCTCATGATTGCGAAATCGGCGGGCGACGAGATAGATATCTTCGGCCTTGCTTGACACGGCATTCAGCAATAGCATCCCTTAAGAAACCATATGTGTGCTCACATTAATATGTTATTAATGAAAACTACATCATTAATGATATTTAACCAACCGGCCTCGAATCTCGGTAAGTATGAAAGCTGTGACCCCATTCGCCAGATGGCGAATCCTGAAGAGAGTCAAAAAGACTTAAATCACTTACATATTTGTAAGGAGCACGGATGTGTTAATTGTTACGAACATAAGTGATATAGCCATTACTTCTGTGGACTGAAGCCGTCGTGTTTCGTGCGGTTTGTACGAGGGAGTGAAATTTGCCTTGTTTTCACCAAAGCCATCATTGTGAATGATCTTCAATACATGTTATTCTCTACTAGCTGTGTCCTGCGGAGTGAAAACTCGTGTAACACAAGAAAGTAGTAACATTTTTATCGGAACATAATAATCATTTTTATATGCCGTTCGTTCTTTAAAAATAAAAATTTATTAAAACATAAAAGTCTTGATTCCAATGTTAAACCGCTGTGAAACTGGTGTACCTACGCATCTCACGTATCCGTGATAAAAGTTTTACCATCGAGCTAAAAGATGACAATTACCCATCAAAATGTCTACGATTCACACGGCTATCGGCAATTCCATTAACCAAATCGGACGATGACGAATCAAGCGATGAATCGAGATTATAATCATTACTCGCGTTCAAAGAATCCGTGAAGCGGTGGAATGCAATCGATTCCAACTCGTTTTGGCTACGTCATACCGGACCCCGAAAACATGTCTGTCAAAAGTATACTGTTTTCAATAATCGATATTCTATTCGGATAGACATGAATACGAATAGATTTTTTGTGTCTGTGACGATATATTATTTATCATGTTTACTAAATGGTAATTTGTTACATACCTGTTTTTCGTGTCTACAGATTCTAAAGTATACCTAGAGATTTATTTTCAAAGAAACGCCCAATAGTCAGTATGATCATAACATGTAATGACTTTAAATTATTCACTTTTGGAATCCGAATGAGGATGTCCATATATTATTTTTTAAAAGCCTATTTCGCGCTGTGGACAAGGATCTCACATTAATATTCCACAAGATATGTAATCGATATACCGTTCTCAAAGGAGCATTGACTCGGAACATCCTTAGTAATATAAGTGCTAAGTGCACTTATGCATAAGTTAATATACATTTTATAGGAACGTTTGACTTCAAGCGGACTCTCCGTTTGAAGTTATAAAAATTGTTAGGTAGTCCCCAGATCGAATCTGATATTACACTTTTAGCAAGGAAAATGGTTTGCAGACTAAGTTCGCCTTAAAGAAACGTATCAACAACGAGTGCTAAGTTTGAAAGCGTGATAGAAACAGTAGGAAAGAAGCCAGATTGAGTCTCGCAGACCACTACAATGCGGTTTTTTTGGACTGTTTTTCTTATAATACTATTTATTAAATAATAAATAGTACTGAGTTATAGTTACAGAACTAATTTTGTTACCAGACTAGCTTCAGTTTGCATCGCTCCACCAACCACCAATATCATAGGAGTTCTAGTAACATAATTCTTCACCAGTAGAAATATAGTTCGGTATTCATGTCTGATAGGTAATGTAATTTCGCAACAAAGTAACCAATAAATATTGCCTATATGTAATGTTTCGTTTTATTAATCATCTGGTAATAGGTACTGATCGCAAGTATAGCATGATGTGTTTTTTTTTCTATTTCCATGAATCGCTTGTAGTTTAATTTGTTTAAATACAATTATTATTCGATAAACAACATGTTGTGGTAAGCTCCCAGGTTTGGTCTTTAATCTTAACCGCCCATGATTGGGGGAGTGTAAGTATTTCGTGGGTAATTACGATAAAAACATTTGAATGTATACTTACAAATACTGGCAGACGAAGTTAATAAAATATGACTATATGCTGCTTTTTCTTTTACAGGTACTTACAATACCATATGCTATTGTAATAGCATATGGTATTGTAAGTACCTGTAAAAGAAAAACCTGTTCATATATGTAAGATCATATATATATCCTTACATACGGACCCTTGAGGTTTAAAAATACGGAACTAATAAAATACCAGACGTAGGCGTAAGTTTATCCTAGCATGCAACTTAGGCGCAGATCAGCTTTCCTATCGGGCGACGAGCTTACTAATCAACAGCAATAAGCCATAAAGTATAAATTGGCGCATTGACAAACGAGCAAAGTGGTTCGGAAAAATTATGCATGTAAATGTGCTGGTTGACAAAAGCGAGTCGCGCTCTCAACCGGCGACTGGCGACCGGTGGAACCTGTTCCCACCTGCTGCCTGCATCATGGAATGTCCGGCAACTTGCGGTTCTTGTAATCATCGCGATTTTTAATCAATTCGTGCTGCATATCGTGAGGCGTTTTAATTAATGGCGTATTTCTTATTTTCCAATTACCAAGCCTTCGGTAAATTAATATGAAAATATCATAAGCTTTTGTTACATAATTAGGGCAGAGATTCAAAAAGTATGAATCATACACGAAGAACTCGTAACCTGTCCAATCGTAAGTGCGAAATATTTTGCTCGCATCCCTTTCCCAAAAAGTACGAACTGCGAAGTTCTACTCATTAGGTCAGAAAGGGGTCAATGAAGAAACTAAGGACCCCAAGCTTCAACATTAAAATCACTAATAATGGTTGTCACACTTCAGGGACCTTGAAATTGATAAATATTTTAATCCGGCTTAAATCAAAATCGAATTGCTGATGTAAATTTTATGAGCTAAATGCCCATTACGTTTACGAGCCCGTAATGGTTATACGGAAATCTTCCTGCCCCTTTCGCTCATCTTAATCGATATTTAAAATAAAAGCATTAAATAATATCCACTATCGACAGCCTAACAACACCGCGGAAGTGTAAAATTTAGTTACCATGTGTTTTCATTGGACTAGAGTACTTACTAGAGACGACCACTACCAGAGTATTTGGGTTTAATAAAGCTTTGTAATTTACCAATTGGACAGAACGCTCATAACATGACGCTGGACAATTTGCGCTCCAAGAAGCATCGCGGAAGAGGATCCAGATATTAAACCACGTATATAGCCTTAATTTTGATATAAAATTCGATTTTTTTGTAACGTAATATTTTAGGATGTATGAGGTTCTTAATCTTGTTCTAATTCTATACTGAGACCTTGGAATAAGGATTCCAAGGTCTCAGTATAGACTATATTGATAGTTCGCTATTCTTTCGTCATTGAGGTCTTATAGACGCATAATGTAATTCAAGTCCAATAAATCGTATTTGTATCGAACTTGGCTTTGTTGTTCTCTTTGTATTCGATTCGGCTCGATGTTACGTCTTAAGACTAGTGCCCAAAACTACAGGAAATGTATCGTTACAAATGATTGAACATTACCTAAGGATGTACCTAGTAATGCTTATATCGATAATGTTATCGAATCTGACCTTAAGAGTGTAGTAGTGTGTAGACAATAGTTAATTTATAGATGTATTAAGTTTACGCGAATGTTACTCATTACAATAGCACTACTTTTACGGATTACCCCTGTTCATTTAATTATTTAAACATATAGCTGATATGAAACAACGACGTGTTACAAAATCGGCGGTCCTTGAGCACGAAGTTGGCCCCTGCCATTACATTAGATCTGATAAAGCGCAAATCCTCACTAGGGAACACCGATTCCTTTCAAGGCCTTGAACTAAAAGAAACATCCAACTTTCAATAGAGAAGATGACTGGGTTCTGCCCTCTGCTTGGGTGGGTCCCAAGCAGTGGGAAGAGGAAGTGATAAACGTAATAAAATCAAAAACTAAACATAACACCACATGACCGCAAGATATATGGGTACTCGCGAACATTACTATACGCTACAACGAAGATGGCACTTTACAGCGGTCTTTTATTACGACTACCGACGCCCATGAACATCCACGTAATCACTGTGTAGATGCGTTGCCCGCCTTCTCCCCCTCCCCCAATGGGCCACCGGCTACTCACAAACCGCTCGAAACGCGACACTGAAGATGTCACTTTACGGCGTTATTATGTGAGCGAGAGGTACCTCCCCAGTCGTATCCGCTGAATTCTTCTGCAATGCAGCATGGCAATCTCACTAAAACTTTAATTGTTTCTGTGACTACCAAACTAGTATTAGCCTATTAGGTAGGTATATAAGTAAAGCAGCCAAAGTCATATCTCTAGCATTTGCATATATTTATAATAATTTACATCATATAGACAAACTTTATTCTAATTTCCTAACGTGAACATATTTTATTTTCTGTTTCTACACACGTGCCTAATTCAAATATGTTAGTGATAAATTTACAACTTAAATATTATTCAAATGATCTAATACCTATAACAACAATACTTTAGGGTACCTATGTATTGATACTGACATATTTCGTAGGCATCCTGAGCATCGAAAGAGATTTCTCGTTTGGTGTATATTAAAAAGCACATGGTCATTACAGAGATTACTAAATGAGAATCTTTCTACCAATTTGTTGATATCGTAAACAAATGCATCTACCAAATTTCGATAAAACTGCAACACTAGTTACAGGTCTGCGTCAAACGTGACCTCGAAATAAAGTAGCACTAACGATAAATCAAATTATATGCTACTTAGGCTCATCTCTCTATTGGCACGTACCAGGATATAGACCGAAATTTTGTCTTATATTATATGTAGAAGTAAAAATGTGTTGGCAGTATTCCAGTACTTACGGTAAATGTAAAGATACCTTGATTTTTTTAACAACACTCATAGAAATTTTAAAATGTCGCACGTGTGGAAAAACAATTTATTATTGAAGTCCATTCTTGTGGAGATTCGGTTTGTTAATAAAAAAAATTTGAGCGATCCGCCCTGACTTGCCCCGTGAAAAACAGTTGCCTTAGCAAATTATAAACCGAAACCTTCCTCGGGTTTCGTTACAGTTATGGTTCAAAACCGTATGGAAAACCACATACGGAGAGACGTTTTCTTAGGAAAATAATAAGTATAAATAGGATTTGAAAGTTGTTTATTTCTATCTTTTGTCCACAATAAATGAAATATCCGGGGGTTAATTCCATCCAGACTATAAACCGCAAATTAAAAATACTGTTTGTGTACACACGTTAGAAGTTATACTTATTCGGCGTAACAAAAGGAAAACTAAGATGTTGACTATAGCTAAATTCGGGGTTCGAAAAACCGTTTTCGGGACGGTGCGCCCGCGCATCTCATCATTCTCCCTAATGCGCCAAAAGTTCAAACTTCGAAAATGTTTTGATTTTCTTCTTCGTTGGGATTTTAGGGACCCATTGTGATATTTGATATTATGTCAATGTTGCTAAAATAGAAACCTCATTTCTTTAAGACAGTGAAATACAGCTTACAAACGTTGTAGTAACCAGACTGAAACAAGAACACGAACCGACTTAAGATTAAGTTTCAATAGTTATTGATCCAGTCCCACCGCCGCCTCCGAGCGTTTGACCTGACCTCAGGCTAAAGACGACAAAGAACTACCACACACGTACGTAGGTGTAAGTACATGTGAAGTCAACTTTTACAACTCGCGTTAAGTGTCACCGACGGAATTATATTCGAAACGAATACATGCAAACGAAAAAGACTTAGTTTAGTAGTGGACAGTGGAGCCTAATAATGATTGTGTTTAACCTAACAAAAGACCCGGCTGACTAGAATATATTGCAACTAGCGATCCGTCCCAGCTTCACACGTGATTCATTTATACACTAAAACAACGAAGCGCGACACGGAAGATGTAACTTCGCGCCGGTACCATGCTCGCATGAAGATGCCTCCCGAGGGTGTAGTTCCCAGCTGGTAGGGCGGCTACAAATATTTCTTTTATTGTTTCTCGATATAAATTTGGCAAATCAACCGAGAGGTCCTAATTCGAAAGCTACATGCTTGTTTTTGCATTTTTAAGCTCAAAGGTGTTTTTTTTATAGAATAGGGGACAAACGAGAAATCGGAGCCCTTTCGCGGCTACCGACGCCCATGAACATCCACATGATTAATATTCCGAGGCGTTGCCAAATGGACCAGATGTTTTCGATTTATTCTCACTTTTGCGCTTTGTGGTAAACCAAATCTTTATTCTTTGACATTTTAGATTCGCAAAATAGCCTTTGGTATAAAATGACTCAACTTATCACTAACTTACCGAACATAAAAGGCAATGAACAGTTAAATAAAAAATGCGATAAAATCTATAATAATTAAGTACTGTCAATTCTTACCCCTACAATCAATTTGGAAGAAACCCCGTCTTTACAACCTGCATCCGGTTCCCGTGTATGTTAGGCCTAATTATAAAATAAGGACTTCGGGATAAAGGACATGTACCCTGTGACTGATGGAGCCCCATTCAGTTAAGTGATTGAAAGCGTCCGCGAGGGCACAAATAATGGACCCCATAATCATATTTCAGTCTCAGGTACGCTAATTGTGATATTCCGACCCATCAACCGCATTTTTGCCGAGAAAATACCGTACGCTTAAAAAATTAATGCCGTTTGTATTTTTGGCGGTTTTAATTGGAATCCATTTTGACATGTTGTATTTTTTTTAATTACGCAAGGAGTCTCGAGTCGGCCAACCGAGAATCGACTTGTTTTTTATCGAATATCGACATTCTCGTCGTTTACAATGTAAAGGAAAGCACCAGAATCAGCACAATCAGGTGATTTGCTGGTGTTTATGTTAGTTAAAAATGAGATAAATGAAAATATTTTTATATAAAATGAATTAATTGAATAATTTTTAACGTCATCATATTAATTTCACCGGTCCGGTCCGACTAGCCCTGATCTGAGAAGAACCGGCAAGACAAACCATTTATTGACTTACTATATCTCCTACCATTTCAGAGTACAGGACAAACAAAAATTGAACCAATATTTTATTCAGAATAGGGTTTGACAAATCTCTTTTTGCGTCGAACGAAACGAACGTCGAGCCGACAGTAGTAAAGACTACCGCCGGTTCAAACCTAACCGTGACCTCAGAAGAATTGGCTAAACTAACTCAGCGGTAATATATTCACAAAATTTTAATTCCATAATATACCAATGGATTTGACATTTCATCAGGTACTGTCTTGACATCTTTTATCTCCAAACCGATATCACGGTGATAATTAATAACCGTAATCAATAGTGCCGGCAGGGATCGTCGACCTCGTGTTTGCCCAACGTCAACCAGTCCACCCACTAGCGCGGCGCTACTTGCATTCCATATCCGCTAGGGACGCGGTTGATAATACGCTTTACAACAAGTAATCGTTACCTGTTGGTGTGTACCTATCGACACCCCTAGGTATGTGTATCGTCAAATACTTTTATTAGCTCCACTACGGCAGCGTGTACTATAAGAGGCATTACTGAGCCACGTCTGCTGATACAGATGGCGACGCTTTTCTCTTACCAACAGGAGATCGGACTACTCATAATCTTTTTTTTATAGCATAGGGGCCAACGACTTAAGTGACCACTTAAGTAAGATACGTTACCCTCTTTCACACACTGGGCTACCGAAAACTCACTTAATGACGGTCTAATGTGAGTGAATGCAATCCCGGCCATGCCGACGTAATTCGGCTGCAATGAAGCATGGCGCCACTTCCTGACATGTACTGAGCGTGCACTAATTTGTGCATAGGTATTGACGATTCCTGGCCGTGTTCTAATTTGCCTAGTTTACGGGGTCGGGAAGGGTATTGGTAATTCCTGACCCTGCACTAATTTGTGCATCAATTTAACACGTAGTTGTACAATTACATTGCGTAGCGCTAAATAACGACTAGTCAATAAAGCAAGACTTGAGCAGAATTGTTCAAATAAAACTGTTGTTCTATTCTAGAAATAACATCGTTTTGATGCAAATGTGATCTTTATTTTCTGACAACCGATTGGCACAGTGGTTACTTATCCCGAGAACGTCACGCCAGAGGTCCTGGGTTCACACCTCACACAGGTGATGTATATCAAAATAATTATCTTAATTCAAAATAACTTACATTAAAACAAGTTCTTACTGTACATAGCACAATGTTAGCGTAACGTGTGTGATAAGTGAACACCGACGCCCATCATCGGCACAATTATGATGATCCGTCCCTTTTACCTGGGCCCCTCATGGGCCACCTGGCTAAGCTAAAATGTTTATGTTGAGCCAAAGTTTTACTTCGAGTGTACACGCCGCCAATATCGCATTTTATTATGGCTAGTTTTTCATAGCCTCATCACCAACTAATCCCCCGTACCATAAACCCGCCTCAGTACACAGTTACGTATATCGCAGTCGTCGTTCTCCATTTCTCCCGGTCCGGCCGCGCCTTATCTACGAGACTGGCAGACGTGATAGATAGGTTAGAAAGTACAAACAGGATGCGTCGAGATAACGATACACATCCTTCAATAGCGCCGTGTTTGACGTCTTGTGTAGTGACGGAACATGAGCACTCCGGTCCGATCACTTAACACACTGCTCACGTTATACTTACACGTACACCGCTCACGTTATACTTACACATACACTGCTCACGTTATACTTACACGTACACCGCTCACGTTATACATACACATACACTGCTCACGTTATACTTACACGTACACCGCTCACGTTATACTTACACATACACTGCTCACGTTATACTTACACATACACCGCTCACGTTATACTTACACATACACTGCTCACGTTATACTTACACATACACTGCTCACGTTATACTTACACGTACACCGCTCACGTTATACTTACACATACACTGCTCACGTTATACTTACACATACACCGCTCACGTTATACTTACACATACACTGCTCACGTTATACTTACACATACACCGCTCACGTTATACTTACACATACACCGCTCACGTTATACTTACACATACACCGCTCACGTTATACTTACACATACACTGCTCAATTAAACTGACAAAGAGAATTCAACAATGGATACTTAAGTATTTATTAATTGTTATCCACACAGCAATGGGGTGTGTTTTCGTAACAATATATACTTTGATTAATTAATGACCGCCATGCTTACATTTTGTTTTGTTGACGCGGGGAAACGTATTTACGCGCCATTACTGGCCCTGGGTGGTGTGCGGGGCTCGCGGCACATTATAGTGCCGAATACACACAAAAACATCAGGGCACCTCAACGGCTAGTCAGCCACCTATGGGACCGACGCCACCTCCACAGATGGGGTTGGCTGGCACCACAAGACAACCCCACCAACTTTGGGACAGTGCAATGGGGTGAGGTTCCCATCCTCGCCCCTTGGCCCGTGCGCACAAGCGCCGCCTCCTTTTGCTCTTTTGTCCTCTTCCTATAAGGGGGCTACAACAACCACGACAAGGCTTGAACCATGGCGGAGAAACTTTTATTACCTACCCTAACATTACATTGTTAAAAACCCTCAGACCGTTTTAAACATATTTAACAAGTGATCCACCCGGGCTGCCCAGTCGCACTCGCGCTGTCAAGACGAGTGTAACACCTCATACCTTAGAATCTGTCAAAACGGTCTGTCGGTAGCAGGGACACAGAGATATACATACATCGAAACCCGAGCGGCTCCTCCTCCTGCTCTTTACTCTCCCCTTCTAATAGGAGGGGTACAAAGAGCACCCGCTTCCTCGGTGCAATTGACTTCGCCCAAGGTTCACCCCAGGCTGCTGAGCCCCACCGCCACCATTAGGCTTGAACCATGGTGACCGTGCTCACGTTGACGTGACCCGGTAAGATAGTAAATCACTATCAAAGAAAAAACAGGACCTTCTTTACCTGATTAACACATCAAACCTCCTGAGCCCCCGAAGAACAAGATCCTCTAGTGACGAAAGCATAAATATTTCTTGCTAATTACATTGAAGTATGAAAATGGTGTACCATTTTCTATAATCGGTATCCCAAAAATGGAATACTTGGCTGCAAACGAACGAAGCTTTCGAATTTTTGTAGTTATTTTTTTAGTTTTGCGTAGTATAAAATGTACTAACAGCGTGTCTCCACCTACATGCAGGCAACCAATAGTTCGATGCGGTCCATCGCAATTATTCTGCCCCCATCTCATGCCTACACATTGCCTGCATACTAATCAATTTAATAGGTTCCCAGTAGCTTTTAAACAATCGAATGGCACCAATAGATGCCTCAAAGGATCGGTAGATTTGAAAGAAGAAAGCAGATTTTGTAAGCGATACTAGCATGCTCTTTTCTTCTTTCCTAAAGAAGTTACCTACTATAAAAAAAGAATTGAGCCATCATAATCGTTGAGGTAGCTCTCGTTTACGATACGGTAAGTAAGTTCGGTGGTTTTTGGTGGCCCGTTGAATGGAAGAAGGAAAGGAGCAGAATAATTGTTGTTAATTGTTGTTCTTGCCCGCCTGTGCACAACAATTATGCTGACGTCTGGCGTCGCTGGTTATGAAATGGCTCCGACTGGCGGCTGTAGTAGCAAAAGGTAGTAACGAGGGGTTATGAAATGGGCGATAGTGGGAGCTGACGATGACACTATGTACATGGCGATCTCAAGATTGCTGCATTACATCCGAACAGGATCGACAACAACGAGTAAGGACTAAACTTGAAGCATGCGTTTCGTGCGGCTTGTAAGATTTCAGGTGGCCCATTGGGTGGTTGGAAGTGAATGACTGTATTATTTATTTTAGTGAGTTTATTTACTACGGAACTGTAGTATTTTATGTTATTAAATTGCTCCAATTGTTCATTTGTTGCCTTATGCTTAAACAAACGTCACCCCGCGGTTTCGCCCACGTAACTCCGGTCTTATTAGTTGTAGCGTCATGGTATATATACTAAAGCACTTTTCCAAATATTACCTAATTAACACAAAAATCGGGCCAGTAGTTCCTAAGATTAGCGCGTTCGTAAGTTTAGATGGACATCGCGTCGGTACCTCGCACTGTCTGGCGCCTCATGTCACGACAAATTAAATGTGCGATGTGCAAAATAATATGTATAGATAGATATATTTGTAATGCAGATGTCGTAAATCTTCAATGATTCACAAGATCCTCTTCCGGCTGTATTTCTGTCATCGATGGAACGTTCCAGTAGGAACCTGCCGTCCGCCGCGCCTACAGCGCCTGCATTACAAGCGGTATGCAAAATATATTCACGTGAAGTGTGCTTACAATCCAACAAAGCACACTTCGTAGTATTGAGTCCATGGCAAATAATACATGTACACAATACGATAAATCTTCCAAGAAATTTTGGTATACAGTATAGAGCCCTTATCATCATTGAATAAGGCTTTTTGCATTTTAATTGGACGCTAAGATGGCCAAATCTGTCTTACGGTTAACAAACCGATATGTCGAGATGTATCCGTCAAAGAACGAGACACAATCAAAAGTATAATACTTAATCAATTGGTATGTTCTACACCAGAGATGGCCAACCAGTCACTCGTAATCGACTTGGCGATAGTGGCTCATGGTAAAGTCAATCGTGGCCAGAAAACCACGAGAAATGGCGCATGCAATATTTTAATGTCATCACAGGATTTCATCAGTAAAAACTGACTTATCTCCTTTGAACTTAACCACCTCTGTTTTACAACGTATGCGCTTAGCCTATGATAATAAACCTACAACCATATGTAAAAAATGTTCCTGACATCTGTGCCCCGCGATTTTACCCGCGTTATATTTATATTAAGGGAACCAGCATTTTTTCGGGATATTTTTTCAGTTTCTATTCTATTCCGTGAAAGAATAACGAACATATCTACATTTGCGTGCAAATCTATTGATATAGCAACGCACCCGGTGATGTACGTTGGGAGCATGCAAACATGAACTTTAATGACGGCCTTGGCAATAGCCTCCAGTTCCATGTACGTTGTAGCGCGGTCGATGCAACATTATCAGAGAGCTTCCTTCAATAGTGAGAAGAATAACGAAGGCCTAGAAAGGAGCTATCTTCATGATTCCATAATCATGCAGTAGCTAACAACAGCAAAGGAGGTTAAAAATAACTGAAACTAAAATTATAATAATAATCAGTGGAGTTATCGCACCACCAGCGTTTATTTTGTGTAAGTGTTGATGTCTTAAGTTTACGCGAATTTTACTCATTACAATAAAACTACTTTTACAGATTCTATCGCGGTTTATTTAATTATTTAAGTAGACATCTGTCATTTCAATGCACCCGTGACCATGAATGCTATGAAGCTTTCGAAAAGTCGGGCTTATAAATAGCTTTATTGTGTAGTGTTAAGTGTGTTAAATATACTGGACAAATTTAAGAAACTTCGTTTATGTATTAATCTATAATAATAATATAAATCTGAAGAATTTACTGTGCTAACCTCAGGAACTAATGGCCCGAATCAAAATAATATTTGCCTGTTGAATAGTCCATTTATGGTGGAAGGCTATAAGGCTATGCAACTTGATGCTACAACCACTAGTAGTCGTGATGCTAGTTTAATACAGAAATACAAATAAAACCCGGGCAGGGTTAGCATCCGCAACTATGCACACCCACTTCGTTATCTGTTCACAAAGACACGGAAATACGTTATTCACCTCAACCTATAAAAATATTCGAATGGAAAAAGTAATTCTGTAGCACAAAAAGCCTTTAATACCAAACAACGCACCACGCTAACCTTCCCCCGAAGGAATGGCCATTTTTGGCTACAATACAACAATACAACAATACAATACAAAACATCACTCCTCATCATCATCGCCCTGTTTTCGTCCACTGTTGGACTCGCACAACCACTCACAAAACAATCAATCGATTGCGTTGGCTACGCACATTAAGACGCAAAGTATTCAAGCTGTGAGTGATCAAGACAAAAGAAAAAGATGTTTACAGACAACGCGCCTTATACGAGCGGGACCGGCGTAGAACTTGTGAGTGCGGTCCCATATTATTATTAACTAGAAAAGAAAAAGATGTTTACAGACAACGCGCCTTATACGAGCGGGACCGGCGTAGCACTTGTGAGTGCGCTCCCGTATCGTTCTTAACAAGAAAAGAAAAAGATGTTTACAGACAACGCGCCTTATACGAACGGGACCGGCGTAGAACTTGCGAGTGCGGTCCCATATCATTATTAACTAGAAAAGAAAAAGATGTTTACAGACAACGCGCCTTATACGAGCGGGACCGGCGTAGAACTTGTGAGTGCGGTCCCATATCGTTCTTAACTAGAAAAGAAAAAGATGTTTACAGACAACGTGCCTTATACGAGCGGGACCGGCATAGAACTCCCATATTATTATTAACTAGAAAAGAAAAAACCCATGACAATAACAATATATACAATGGAAGCATAATAACAATTTTGATGATTAAATAGACTTCGGGTGGCCTACGCTCAACAAAGGACGACACTTCGGCTAACTGGGGCTTTCATAGTAAAATGCGACCCTTAACGATTTTAATTATTTAATTAATATCTACCAAGGGAGGTTTTGTGGCGTGTATCGCCCTATATCCACATCAATTACGTCAAAGAACGGTTCGAACGGAAGCCGTCATCACTAGACGCAACATATACTAAGCTTTATCTAGTCTGTGCGATGAAATGTAGGTGTAAGGTAAAAGGGGCGCACACATTTAGCTTTCCCCCCCCCCCCCGCCTCTCTCGTGTTCGTCGACCCCTGAGCTAGCCTCCCGTGACATCCGCCTCAGACGCCCCGAGCAACACCTCATTAATATTAATTCGGCATTTTCAGTGCGCGATGACTTTATAATAATTCTCGTATGCTCGTCGTTGCCGGCGACCTCGACCGCGTGGAACAGACGACACAGAACATGCCGTCTAGCGGATACTTGATATGTTTAATAGTAATGTCAGTCGAGTCTCAGCTACGGAGGCCATCTATAAGATACCAGCCGTCTGCGATCAGGATATAACAGCGCACAAGGAAGCAGCACGTTAAGCCGTCGGTCCTGCGCCTGACTTTGTCTCCGGTCGTGTCGGAATGGGGGAACGAGGGTACAGCGAGTGCAATTGTGCCAGCGCACACACTAGTGCACTATAATATTCCCTGCGCAGTTGGCTAGTCTCTATAGAGATGGCCGCCGGGACCGAAACTCGACTAGGACGACATTGTTATTATAGAGCCCCTATTGACACGAAGGCAGAACGACACCACCGAAGATGAACCAGGCGCAGGACCGACGGCTTAACGTAATACGGCACCGAAGACGTTACTTTACGCAGGAATCATGTGAGCGTGATGCGGCATAGCAATCCCTGTTGCTATCATCATGTACGTTATTAAGGAGTAAACTCCAGTACGTTATTAAGGAGCGTTTCGGAGCTGACAAATAACAGTTGATGATAATAAATGCGATGTAAAAGTAGACGAAACGATAACACGTCTTACGAGAAACGTATTGGTTAAAGATAAATCCCACGCGCGGGACACATAGGGTGTGGTGAACGTTCTGCGGGAAAAGAGGGGGGACTGTCTCCCTAAACTAGGAGACGCAAAAGGCTTCGTTAGTCCGGTGAACTGTAGGGGCGAACGCAATAGTATCGCCGGCAATAGTAGGTCCCTCCGAAAAAAAAAGTATTATGAGACTCCGCGAAGATTCTGCTGTTTCACTTTTCATTAATAATAATAATGATAATAAATATCTTTTTTAGGTATGTATGACTCAAATGAATAATTAATATTTAGTGTCATTATACAGCATTTACTTAGCGTATGTTAGTAAATACACAAAAAGGAAATAACAATAACAATATAGTAAAGTGAACAGGATTTACACGTGTTGTGCGCAACGGCACAAAAACGGTTTGCACAAAGTCCAGTCTTTTGCGAACATATCCAGGATGCAGTTTGTGTCCTAGGCTAAGGAGCTGATCAATCTGAACGTATACCTTTTTAGGACAAAGGTTCATTGCAGCGGAATTGTACCCGCAAGACCGGGGAGATACACCTCGCTCAAATGATACCGGGGTAAAGTGGTACTTAGGTGTCGCGTTTGTGGGTAGCCGGTATCCCATTGGGGGTGGAGGAAAGGAGGGCAACGTATCGGCATAGTAATTATGAGGATGTTCATGGACGTCGGTAGTCATTAAAAGGCTCTTATTGCTTATTGTCATTTGGCCTGTATTTTACATAGTAGAGAGGGGTCTGCACTATATAAAATACAGGCCAAATATCGTCGAAAATGGGGAATATTTGACTGCCGACTGAAAACCAACGACACTCCTAGTAATGATAATGGAAGACGTTCCAAATAGTTAGCCTCAATTTTATAAATGTACCACAAATATTTGTCTTACTTTAGCAATCACTCAGTTTGTATTGATTTGCTACAAGCGTTTGTCCCATGATACCAATGAGTCGATTGACTTCCAGATTAGTTTTCCATGCTAGGTACTTGTTTGTCCCTATATCAACTTTTACTGTTAAAATGTCACGTAGCTAGTCGATAACTTCTACATCTTAACCAACACATATATGGTTTATTGATGACTTCTTATGTGAACACAGAAATAAAAACAAACACAAAACAGATATTTATTTGCCAGTTAATTTAATAATAGGCTATTAGGGACTTTAATCGCGTTCGTGATGTTTGCGAGTAGCCGGCGACGCATTGTATGGAAGGATATTTATGGACGTAAATAGTCGTCAAAAGGCCCCGATTACTCGTTTGTCCGCCTGTACAGTAAATAATAAAAATAATTTGAACCTGTGAAACTTGCCCTGCTGGTCGGCCTAAATGGAAAGTAACATCATAAAATTAAACATTCGTCCTGAGAAACATCTGTCTTAGAAGTGATTAGACAAGGATTCCCCACCACGGTCCAAGCCTTGTCGTAGAGGTGGGGCTTAGTAGCCTGGGGTGAAACCCAGACACCTTGACAATTGAACCGAGGAGGCGGGAGCTCTTTGTACCCTTCTTATAAGAGGGGACTAAAGAGGACGAGGAGGAGCCTCTCTTTGTACCCCTCTTATAAGAAAAGGGCACAAAAGAGAAAAAGGAGGCGGCGCTTTTGCGCACAGGACAAGGGACGAGGATGGGAAACTCTCCCCATTGCACTGTCCCAAAGTTGGTGGGGTTGTCCTGTGGTGCGGGACAACCCCACCCGTGGAGATGGCGTCGGTCCCTTTGGAACTGACTAGCCACCGAGGTGCTTGATGATTTGTTGTTCCGGGGCACCTCACCAAGGGCGGCACTGATGGCACTCGCGGTGGTTTGAATGAAAATGGTTGTTTAAGGATCGTAAAAGTAACATTGCGCTTGAAAACATTTAGTTGTCAATACTTTTTATATACTTATCAATTTCATGCAAAGTTCCTTTTCTGCGAATTTGGTTACTGTATATTCCAATGTATACAAAAATCAATAATTATCAGCAACAATAAATTATAATTTATTATTTGTCTTGCTATAAATTCTGATGTTTCACCATGACGAAAAGTTGAACAGTGAATACATATACGTACAGGAAATTCGCCTACGCTGCCCATTACCTGCTCATTGGCCATTTTACATCTTCCCTGACATTGAAAATATTATTACAATATCGAACTCTATGTTTATAGGAATAAAGTCAACCACTTCCAGACTTCGTTCGCAGTATCTTTTAGAAACATTCATTTCACAACTACACCCACTGTATTGACAACACCCACGATGTGTTTTGTTTATATTCGATACCCATAAAAGTCGGAGGGCGTATAACTGTTTACAGTCATTATTCTTAATTTGAATCTATCATTATCAATTTGAAATTGGAATCTTCAGTGAATACAAAAATTTATAATCCAGTAGCAAAAACGTTTTTATCTTTAATTGAGATGCGATCAAGGGAACGCAGACGCGTTCGCATTACCCACGGAATGACCCTACTCGTTACCAGTCTTGGTCGCATTTTGCGCTGTATGAACATAGGTATTGATGTTTCTTTTTATTTTCTTTTGAGCTGCACGTTTACAATTTCATAAAATATATAATCCTATCCTATAAATATAAAACATGTCCTGACAGGGCAGGCTGAACGATTAACTCCCAACCGATACTTCTAGGATCTTTAAATTTGTAACATTGGTAGTGTTTACCTATAACCTAGACGTGCGCCCAGCAAGTTTTTTTTAATGCCTCTTCCATGTTTTAGAAACTTTACCTTTTACAAGCTTACTTATTAGTGATACCCCAGTAGTCTATGCTCTCTTTATTCATTTGCCATATACCGTACCTAATTGAGGTTCATAAAGTACTTAACTACCCACAAGTAACCACAGTGCAGTCTGAATAAAACGACAGGGGCAGGTCACAGGACAAAATATAAATCTGTTCACCGATGCATGGACAAACCAAAAGACGGACATGACGAAACTTTAAGGGTTTCGTAATTTTTCATTTGACTACTGAACGGTATCGTATATTTTGTATCTTTCAGGTTTAAGATACATAAGCGACGTATCCGCGGGAGTGCTGCAAGTTACAGAACAACACTCGCGAAGGTAAAGAACAATACCTCCCAGTCCTTTTGTTATGGGGGCAAATAGTAATAACATTTCATAACTCAGACAAAACACCACGGCATGTCAACAATTTGTAAATCGTTCATAATTTCTTTATATTTTGAGATAATTTACTATCTCAAATTGTAATTTTACTATGATTATAACTACACTTTATATTTATTTATTCGATTGTTATTTTTGTCCACATATTAGTAGAAATTTAAGCCTCTATTCGTAACGATACAGATATCCAAAATATGTAATACAATGTAATGAATTATGCATACTAATTTACTACTGATTACGATAAGTCTTTGTTACCTTGGTGTGGATATTTAGTTTGGGTGTAAAAATATTTTCGACAATTATGTACCTATGATTCGATCATTTGTTTGTATACAAAAATATACACGTGGAGTTTCATGAAAAACAAAAATATACACGTGGAGTTTCTTATGCATTTCAAATTGATTGATTATTTTCATGTTGTTGTATGTTATGTTTTATCATTTATTATCTATCAGGTAAAAACGAAGCGCGTGATTCTTACCTGAGTCTGGTTGATCGAGTATATCGGCCGACGTCAATGTTCCCTTTCTTTCGAAAATATTTCTTACACTGGTACACGATGCATCGGTTTCAGCTGAAGCTGTCGCTAAAATACCGGCGAAGATTACCAAACACAACATTTGATACCCCATTCTCAATCCAAAAATCGATTTTTTCTTAGGAGACAGTTTTACACAGAAACACAAGTTCACAGCCATGGTCGATAAAGTTATAAATATATTAAATAAATAAATTTAAACTAATTACACATAAAGTAATTGAAACAAAATATAAAGTAAATAAATAAAGTGAAACTTTGGACAATACACACGCCGTGACACAATTCAAAAATTCAACTACGATCCATGACGATCGCAGAGAAACTACCTATTTGCGGCGGGCGGCTTGCGGGTACCGGGTTGAGGGGTTGCGGTGGCTACACTTAGAGCAGTGTTACCTTATACATAAAAAAAATAATTCCTATTTTTTTTTTAATAGCAGCTGTTCAATTTTTATGAATAATTATTTCATAATAATAATGTAATAAGTAGTGACAAGTACACAAGTAAATATTTAGTGTTCTTGAATTAGACATAGTGTCGAATGTATTTCAGTTCCGCATAGGAAAATATACATGCGAAGATCATTTAATGAAAACAAAGCTGATACTTGACATAAAATTTAGTAGCGATTTGCTTACTGTACTCGATATTGTTATTACTTATTACCCTCATAGCAACGACAGTGCTTGAAACATTTAATTTTTCTTTTAAAGGTAAATTTATTCAAAATATAAGTTCATTATGTTAATATTTTGAAGAAGGATAAGCTTTATACAGATTTATATTGATATATGGAAGTTATAAAATATCTTTGAAATTATATAAGAATGAATTTAACTCCCTAACATTTAAATAATGTACTAACAGGTTTATGTATAAATGTTTCCATTAGGTATAATAATTATTGCTCGTTATTGATTATTTTATTATCATTTAATAATTACTATGGGTACTTGATTACCATTCATTAAATTACTATGGATTAATTTTATTACACTTTGTTACAATTACATGTCTCATTATAAGTTGTAATGTTCATTCTTAAAAATGTATTTTTGTGGCGCAGCTCTTAATGGAAAATAATTGCGAATAACAATTAAATCTTTTTTATAATCTTTATTATATGATTAAGTCAGAGAACATTAAAGACTAGTTACTTCACATGGTATTTTAAAGTTGCCAATAAAACAAGAGACGAAGCAAATTACAACTATCAGTTGTTTGTGTGACATCATGTCACGTCTAATCAGAACTCCATTTAATAATTTGTATTTTGGTTTCAAAATATCTGCTATCTCTAGAGGCACTCCTGCAGTTGTAAGATAACATAAACTAAGTACTAATAAAATTACATAGTAATTTAAATTTGATTACCTTAATTATTAGTATTTACAAAATAAACGCCCGCGTAATTATGAGGGCTATTTTACTGAAAACTGTATCAAATACAATTGGTAGGCGATTTTTCGCTACTCAAAATGTAAAAAAAGTAACACACTGTATTTTTGATATGGATGGATTACTTTTAGGTAAGACTTTTAATTCATGCATTGGAATTTTTCATTTCGACCTTTTAACCCCCAATGATATTGCTTATGAAGGTTATTTATTTTATTTAATAATACGAACAATTCTTATTTATCCAACTTATTTGGAACTACATATTATTATCAAGATTAATCTGTCAACATTAACAATCTTACAGATACAGAGACTGTCTACAAGAATATGATAACACAATTATGTGATAAGTATGGTCACAAGTACACTGATGAACTGATGCTTAAGATATTAGGAGGAACAGAACAACGATTAGCAGAGATATTATGCAAGGAATTGAAGCTGCCTGTTACGCCTACTGAATTCAGAAATGAGTTATTAGTATTGGGAGATACTATGCTTGCTAATGCTCCTTTTTTAGATGGTAAAAAAAAATATTTGATAGAACACTTGTGATTAATCAATGTGATGGCATTTGACAGCCAATTCTGTGTGGTTCAATATTTTCTCTTGATACCTAGCAGTACCATGTACGTATGTCATTTTGGTGAAGATTCACAATTAAAGATAGATAGATATATATAGAAATAAACTTATTCTTAAAGACCAAAAAGATATAGTGAAAACTGTAGATCCACCAAACATGTTTGCATGTGAATGATACACGATGACTACTGGATTGCTCTGTTTTAAAGGTTTATATAAGTTCAGTTCTCCAGCACAGTAGACAAAAACTATTTTATATCAACATATATATCATTCTAGGTGCTGAAAGACTTATATGTCATTTACATAAAACAAAAGTACCTTTTGCATTGGCAACATCATCAAGTGAACGTTCAGTAAAAACCAAGGTGGCAGCTCATAAACAAGTCTTTGGATACTTCCATCATATGGTCATGGGAAGTTCTGACCCTGAAGTAAAATTTGGTAAACCAAATCCGGACATATTTCTAGTTGCAGCATCTAGGTTTCCAGACAAGCCAAGACCCGAAAAGGTAAGAAATATTTTATACTTCTATTAGACAAGTATAAAAGTATTAAAAAAATTTTAACTATATTTATTCATTGAAATTAATATAAAGGCAGGAGTTAATGTTTTATCGAGGTTTAGAATATGGGGGTGGTGAACGGGGTAAGCCATAGTCGGATGACTTCAAAAGAGTTGCAGGACCACTCTGGTGGTCGCTGGACAGGCACAAATTGAAGGGAAACCAGAAGGCCTACACATCCACAGGTTGAGCTGATTAGATACCTGCATCATTAGTTTACTTCTAATTTTTATGTAATGTGTATTGCCAACAATAAAGGTTTTCTATATAGTACCTATTTTTAACAGTAACAAGCAACAAACAGGCAGTTTGAAGCCCCAAGCTTCAAACTGCTTGTTTGTCTACCCATTGTCCATTAACATTTGCAGACATTCTGTCCGTCTTTACTCAGTCCCTCTAGTGCTACACTCACAAACCACACATATTGCGACAGCATAAGCTGTCGCTTTCCAATGGTATCATGTAAGCAAGGGGCACCCTCTTCGGTCGAAACATGTAATTTCGGCTGCAAAGCCAATATTTGGATAGCTAATGACTGCCTGCCACTGAGCAAACCTTGTGAAATCTAAATTATTCTTTGATGCCGCTCTAACTGCTCTCACACTGCAAGATGTAGTGATGTGCTGCATCACAGCCAAATTGTGCCTGGACAATTGGGGAGGTACCTCACATGTCACACCCATACCGCCATACAGTGACAGTTGTTATGTCGCATTTTGTGATGGCTAGTGGCCCATTGAAGGAAGGACGAAAGGCAGGCAGCACATCTGCAGTACAATTATATAGATGTATGTGAAACCAAAAAGGGCTCCAAGTGCTTGTGTGCCTCCCTTTTATTTATACCTTATAAAATAAAAAGTCCAATTTTTTCTGTATTCAACTACACTTCTATAGAATATATCTGATTTTTGAAAAACATGTCACAAGATATATTTTTAACATGTTTACCTTTTACAGTGTCTTGTATTTGAAGACTCTCCTCATGGCGTAACTGCTGGGGTCTCAGCAGGTATGCAAGTTGTGATGGTCCCCGACCCACACTTGGATAAGAAAATGACAGAACACGCTACAATTGTTCTACCAACATTAGCCAAATTTCAACCTGAAATGTTTGGCCTTCCGCCCTTCCAATGATAAAACTAATTTGTAGCATGAAATAAGCTTAGTGTTGTCTTCCTCCATATAGAACAAATATATTTATTAAAATATTTTTATTTTATGTATTTACTAAATGAATGTCCACTCCAGTCAATAATACTACAAGTCACTAGTGTACTTACATGACATTTACAAATTGTGTATAATTTCACTAACACTGCTACAACTATAAGGTTTTGTAAACAAAAATCAAGACAATGGGCATCTCTCTCTTTCACAAATACATTTCCCAAGTGAGATTAGATAAGCTCCAAGCTTTTGAGGGCACCTGATTTGAAAGAGAACCACTTTATTAAGGGTAAAGCATAGCAACAATTCTTTTTTTGTCTTGTTTTCCACTTAATTGGCTGCAAATACTGTTTGACTGCTTGTAATAATATTGATCTATGTGTGATATTCTAATATTAATATACACAAAAAATTGTTACATATAAAATACTGTAAATATTTTTTATTTCAAAACAATGGTTTTATATGTTAACAATTTTAATGTTAAATTCTCAATATTTTATGTGTAAATTATTTATGCATAAATTTTAAGAGTATTAGCTACTGAGTAGTGACAGTGCATGGATCCATGGTTTTTGGGAGTCATTGCACAAGTAGTTGTGTAGTATTTACTGTACAAATTGTTATATGTAGTTGCATTAAGAACAATAAATTTTTGAAAGAAATTAATATTTAAAAATCATTTTTCTACATTCTATAATTTATTATTTACAAAATTAAAACAACTATTTATTTTACTAATTTTTTTATCGCACTGAAGACATCTTCTGCCGACAAGTTTGTTAAGGATGCACATTGCTCAGCTCCTTTCTCTGAGAACAAAATAAAACCATTGAAAAGGAATAATTGAAATATATTGCAGAAGGATTTAAAATTTGGAAAGTGTTAAAATTTAATTTGATACTTTTGGCATTAGACCATTAGTACCAGATATGGATAACATATCAGAAAATATATATATTTTATAGTATTCTGGCTAAAAATTAGCTGTAGCTAGACAGCTAACATCTACATAGCAGTTTTGCAGATGTGTTGCCCTCCAGAGGGATGGATCCCTCTTTAGAGATCTCCCCATATGGGCCATGTATAACTTGCACAAACGCCATAGCTGTTACTAAACAATAATAGAGCATGTGAGCAAAAGGTGGTTTTTGTTGATAAATGATTATTTCAAGTTATTCTTATTACCAGGGACTTTAGTTTTTCATTTCCGTGTTTATAATGAAACAAGAGTGACACTTCAAATCTGTTTTCGACAATAACCGTCACAGACAAAAAGGTTTAGACTGTCATAAAAATATGCAACATATTTCATGACCTCTCTCTCCGACGAAAAAACAAACTGCAACAGCGAATTAAACACAAGTCTAAACTGCAAAAAAGGTCACCTTTTTTAGATCTGACCCTGACAGGTCAAAAGAGAACAGAAACTTTATAAGTATTGCGGCAATCATTGTTTTTTTTTTTTAATGTGTAACACTTATGAAAGTTATCAAGGTATTGTTGAGTCCCTGATTATTACTCAAAAATAAATACCGTAACGAGCCCAGACCCTAGGCTGTACTCCACTGCATTCTCTGATTAAAATAGGAAAAGAAGGATTTTCTTTCTTGATATTAACATAATGTTTTTGAATGAATTCCCTGAAAAAGATAGGAGACGAGGTATTTAATTTATGTAAAATAAAATACAATTAAAAATAAGACAGGCATGTCCGATTTCAAGTGTTTATATAATCTTAGCTACCTAGTACCAGCAGATTGTTTGCCTGTTTGACACAAATGAATTCTTAATTCTTTAAGGGCGCCACCCAAGCGTAACGACATATTTATTCAATATTCTTTTCTATTAAAATTTAAATTCAAAATGAATGTTTAAAAATCTCTGATTAATGTCCAATGACAATTGACATTTAAGCTAGGAAATAAATTTGACAGTCCGTTCATCCGTCATTCGTTTTTTTTTTAAGCTTTATTCTCATTCTTATTGAAGTAGGCTCAGACCAGATGCTATTACATGCCCCTATTGTAATAATAGTAATAATAATTATTATTACTATAACAATAATTATTTTTATTATATATTACATGCTGCCTCGTGGTCATGGTTATCACTGGTAACCATGTTCTAACACAGCCGTGAGGTAGGGGGTACGAGTCCCGGGTCGGACCAAAGTGTTACTGGGATTTTTCTGTTTCTAATAACAGACCGGCGAATTCGCTTTGATAGAAGCTTGACATCGGCAGACGTAACGTCTTCGTATGCTCTGTGTTCCCTCATAAGTCCAAGCGTCCCATCCGAGAGTTTAGCTTTCCTGCTCGTGTACTTACTCCTACAATATCCTTCACCCATATGCCGCATGCTAATCACGCCACTCACGGCCTTGTCAATTGACATTCTGACATATCTAGAGCATCAAACCGGTTTTTTAATTACATTTGGATTGTTTCGGAACCTACCATAGGTCGTCGGAAGTAGGAGTGTTGACTGTACTAATCGAACACGCTCGCGTCGAAAGCCTATGTTCAAAGAGCCTCTAACCAATCGGTGATCACTTCCGGTTTTAAGCCTGTTGATATATGCTTTCGATCCGTCATAACAAAGTCAATCTCATTCTCTGTCATTACATAAAAATATAAATCTGTCATAATATCAGGGTTCTGCCAAGTCCACTTCCAATGGGGCTTCTTCTTGAAATAGGAGTTCATTACGAAGAGGCACATTTTTTCGAGGAAGACTCAGCATCTGCCCTATGCGATTTCCACTTCCGACTCCATGTTGTCCCAGACTCGATTCGACGCCATTCGTACTCCCAATTTGGCATTCAAGTCCTCCGTAACAACATTAAAGTGGGCGTTTCAGGTGATGTGTAAGGCCTTTGAGACATCCTCATAAGTTGCCTACACAACGTCATCTGAATGTGTCGTGGTTGGTGCGTATACCCGTATCACTTTTAGGCCGTACCTCTTAATAAGTTTAAGTATGAGATATGCCACCCTACCCGACACACTAGAGATTTCGTCAATGT
The DNA here is from genome assembly GCA_017140195.1 of Eumaeus atala. Classification (NCBI taxonomy): domain Eukaryota; kingdom Metazoa; phylum Arthropoda; class Insecta; order Lepidoptera; family Lycaenidae; genus Eumaeus; species Eumaeus atala. Next base: position 209,705 of record JAFELO010000881.1, read on the forward strand.
TGCCTACGAGGGACTTATTCACGAGGAATCCCACACCGCCTTGTGATGGTGTGTCGCCTTCCCTGAAGTAAAATAGGTGACCCGATGGCAGAGTTCTTATGTTTTCAACTTGTCTTCAGACTTCACATAACCCCTGAACGTGCCATCGGATTTTGCCCAGCTCAACCAAATGGTTATCAAAAAAAAAATCAAGTCAAATCGGTGGTAGCGATCGCCGGTGATTTTTAGCACCCCTTGTTCCACCGTTACCGTGGCCAGGACTCGCCGATCAGATTGTACCGGCATCACTTGGCACGATCGCTGTCCATCGTTCCCGTCCATTTGTGAAACAGACCGGACACCAAACAACCAGGTCACTTGAAGTCAAGAGACTCTTACGACACTTCGACGAATTTTACGTCACTCTGGGCTTGGATTGAGGATGAGGGTATACTTAGGTCGCTCTGACACAACTGGGATGTGGGGGCTGTATCGTGCGAGAGCTTGCAGGAAATGTTGCACAGCCTAAATGAATCCTCCCGACGTATTGACCTTAGGATGAACTTGTACAAGACAAATGCCATGTTCAACGAACACGGTCTCCTTAGGCCCGGAAACGTTGATGATGCTATCCTCGTAGTCGCAGACGAATACGCCTACCTCGGGCAACTATTGCAATTAGGAAGACATTACTTCGAGAAGGAAGCCGATAGAAATATTCAGTTGGGTTGGGCAGAATTCCGGAAGCTTCGTCACATTCTCACGTCGCCTCTACCGCACAGTTGAAGACAAGGGTCTTCAACCAATGTGTTTTCCCCGTCATGACCAACGGGGCCGAAAAATGGCCGCTTAATTTAGGGCTGGTCCGTAAGTTTGCGGTAGCTCAGCGGGCTATTGAACGTGCTACGAGGGGTGATTGATAAGTATCCGACGGAAGCGACAAAGAAAAACTTTAATAATGTTTAAAATAATTTTACCTCGATGCATTTAGTCCAGCGTTTCTCCAATGCCGTTACACCAGTTTAATATAATGTTTTCTCTAACCTCTCAAAATACTCGTCTACGGGGACAATGACTTCATCATTTGATGAAAATCTTCGACCACCTAACCATTTCTTGAGATTCGAGAATAAGTGGAAGTCGCACGGGGTCAGATCTGGGGAATAGGGGAATGCGGTCACAAGTCGAACCGCAATTCATAGAGTCTGGCAACTGTAACTCTTGACGAGTGCACAGGTGCGTTGCCGTGGTGGAATAAAACTTTCTTTTTGGCTAAATGAGTCCATTCCCTTCGGATTTCTTCTCTAAATTTTTGCAGAAAGCTTGCATATATAGAGAATACTCTCCATTTATTGTTTTTCCTCTTTGCAAATAATCCACTAAAATGATCCCTCGAGCATCTCCATCACTTTGCCGGCCGACAAAACCGTTTTTGCTTTCTTCGGCGCAGGTTTTTCACACTCAGCCCACTGCTTGGATTGTTTTAGGGGTATATTGATGTATTCATGTTTCACGTACTGTCACATAAACTCGTTAGTATCATGCTTAAACAGCGCCAAACACTCCGATGAATCGTCCACTCGACGTTGCTTTTGGTTAACAGTGAGCAAACGCGGCATCCATCGCGCGCAAAGTTTTTTCCTTCGCAAATTTTGGTGCAAAATGTTAGAAGCGCGTTCAGAGGAAATGCTTACCATCCCTGATATCTGCCACAACTTTAAGCACCGATCATTCAAAACGATCTTTTAAATCTTTTTGATCATGTCCGGATTTGTGACTTCATTTGGACGGCCAGACCTGTTGGCGTTTTCGCAGCTCTGTCTCCCACTTTTAAAATCAGCTACCCAAGTGTGAATTCAATGCAGGAGCAGTATTACCTTAAACACTGTCAAGCTTGACTTTAATCTAGGCTACTGTTTTCCCTTTCACACGATTCTATCTGTTCGAATAAATTCAAATTTGGCGTTATATTTTATAAAAGATGATAGAATATAATGTAATAGATTTTGTTTGCCTACTTTATAAGTTCGTCGTTTCAGCCAGCTATCAATCTGCCCTGGTATGTTGGGTGTTTCAAGTCATAAGGCAGAGAACTAAAGTTTCCGATATCACGCGAATAACAAGCTCGCTGAAGTGATAATGGGCTGGAAGATCAGATGGCAGATGGGCCACTAAGGTTCTGGAATGGTGGCCGCGACCAGGAAAACGAAGTATTGGTTCCGACCGTGACCGTTCACCATGTGGGAAAACGATCTCCGTGCAGTAGTTGGTCCGGGATGGATGCGATTAGCAGGAGATCGGCCGTCTTGTGTGTACAGTTTATAAATGTATAATATTACTGTCTGCTCTGATTGGAGTAATAGGACGTGAATTGTAGCCAAATAAGCAATATAAGTCTTTAATTAGGCCTCTGGCCACTCTGTGCGCGAGTCCAAATCACACCAGACCGGCATCTTCTTATTAGAGGTTCTTACGGGAAAATTTAAACTAAAGAAGGGAATTTCGATCCTCCTAGCGCTAGTTTTCTTTTATTTTTTTTTAGTTCATAATTACTTATATAAGTGTTGCAACCTAATTTTTCTCGCTAAATTAACATTTGATGGCGAGTACATAAGTCGGAACTGCAGAGCAACATCTGTTCTGATTAGGTACCTGTCTAGTCTAAGTAGTTGCTTGGAGAGGGGCTTAAAGTATGAATTGATAATGACTGGTATAGCTACGGCACCTGCAATGGGCCACCAGAAAATCACAATCCTCATGAAACTTGTTCTCGCTCACACGATACCGCGAGAGATACCCTACCTCTCCAAGTCAGATCAAAGGCAGCATAGCGCTACGACATGCCGGCCCAGAGCATGACACTAGCTTTTACCGATGCTTCCTTTATAACTTCTAATTCGTTAAATATAATAATATCAACTGAACATTAGAAAACTATAAAATTTCGTTATTTCCGCTCCAAAAATAGAGTAGAGTAGGTAAGTACGTCCGCTTCTGCCTAAACCAAATTTTCATATTTCATGAAACAAAATATTTTACTTTATTAAAATATTATTTAGTATTTTTATGAAATAATAATAATTAATATATTACTATATAACATTTATTATGTCATATAATAGTATGTATTATTTATTATTATCATAATTCAAATTAAGATGGTTTTTAAATTATTGTTATATTGTCAATCCTAACCTTTTAAGATGTAGCTACTCGTGTATAAATTGAATATGGTCACCCACCTTCATTCATCGTCTCAAATAGGTCACTGGATACAAACCTCACAAAAAGCAAATCATAGCTATCATTTTTAAGGTAGCATATGAGCGAGAGGTACCTCCGCGGTTGTGCTGGACAATTCGGCTGAAATGCAGTATGGCACTACATCTTACCAATTCTCTTCTCGATTTTTCTTGTTTTTATGAAAGCAATAATAATATTTCTGTGTAATTTCCATATGCAGCTGCTTTCTTTAAAACATAACCTTGTCCGTGTGTCCTCATACAGTTTCATGACTAAATGTCCAGCAATAGCATTTATACTGTGTTTTTTCTGGCCCGGGATGGATGAGAGTAGCGGGAGATCGGCCGTCTTGGCGTTCATTGAAAGAGGCCTATCTCCAGCAGTGGATCGATGAGGGCTGATAATGAAAATGACGATGTTACAAAAAACCCGGTATAGTATATGCAAATAAGCATGTAAAATCGAGGATCTGCCGGAATAATTTGTGTAGTGTTGATAGTTGCCACAGACATTCCTCGTAAAGCTCGTCGATACTTACTACGAGTCCCCGAGGGTGGCGCGGAGCTGACGAGAGGGCGTGCTAATATCTCGAAAAATTATATCAAATACTCCAAACTGCTGATCGCGTGTTTAGCTACTGTATGTTATTCGTCTACAAGGGATTAAAATGTAGGTTACATTCATATTTTTATACTATAAACGGGACATAATCGCGCAAGGTTACATTCTCAGTCATATAATTTTACTGAGAAGGTAATTTCCCGTGAGCAGCATCGAAATGCTTCGTTGCGACCCGCAACAATTGCCCTATACAAAAATAAACGATTCTGGTTGCCGACAGAGAATAAACTGCATTTGGCAGTTATAGACAATTTTTGTTTGAACTGCTAATTGTGGTATTTAGCAACAAAATACATTTAACATCTTGTGCCTACTCACTGTAAGTGGTGGATCCATTTATTTCCTAAAATATTTCCATGTAGATACAGAAATATAACAGTTATCTAGCATTCTAGGCAAAACCTTTAGTAACACTAACATTATATTACATTTTTTCAAGCAAAAACAATAATTTTATTTAACAATTTATTGTAAGTAATACTCAATACATTAATTTTATCTTTTGTACATTAAGTCTAAGTACCAAATAGTATAATGATTTAATAAGATTAATAATTAGTCCCAGTTCGCATAGAAACCACTTAATAATCTGTAGCATTAGTAGCAATTTGATTGCAATAGAAGCAACAATTTCTGCTGTCTGTATTAATATGTAAGCTAATAGTACTATTAACATTTTGTTTGTGTTAGACCAATAGATATAACATTTTCGATTCAAAACATGACAATATAATATAGCAAATAACTTTTTGTCATTCAAATGAAGAAGACTGTTTTGTTAATCTGAAGCGAATAAATATGATTATGAGGACAGAAATATTGATTATTGTACAACATGACATTAGCACTGCACTACTACTTACAAAATTGTTTGAAATCAATGACTTTCTAATTAACATTCCTTATTAAAATTGATAAAAACATTACAAACTGTAAACATTTGTTGTTTAAAGTATTATCTAAAAATTATCTAACCATGTCTCACTAACACAACTAAGTAAGCAAAATTTTGTTCAACATTGCTAACACTTGTTTTAACAGCTAATTACAAAATCTTAGCTCTTTTGCTATAAAAATAATAACATTGAAACTTTAATGTGGTTTATTATTTGTATTTAAGGATATATTCATTACGAAAGTTAATATCAATAATTTGTATGTACATATTTACATCTTAATTTTAATCTTCACAGTTAGTACTAATACAAGTAACATAAGATTATTAAAAAAACTTATAACATTCTCTACAAGTTTTAACATTAAAATTCTATTAGGAAAGTATTTATGAGAATTGAAATTATCTAACGGACGTTGAGATTGAGAGCCTTACAATAACTGTAGATGCTGCTACTGTTATGAGTAATCTTTTGTGGAAACTTGGATATAAGTTTTTAATATTTAGTCAGCTACGTAGATCGAAAAAGACAACTGCAACCCATTCTACTGTACATATGAGAAGACTATACAGAATTAAGCGAGACAGAAGAAACAAGAAAACTGTCCTTAATCTCAGAGAATTGTTGGGTCTCTGATTGGGCATTGCTTCTGTGCACATGGTCCGTGGACTCGCTTCAGACTGTTTGTAGTCGTTTAGCATCAGCTAGCCGGACACTGGTTCCAAGTTTTTGACCCCATTAGCGGTTAGTTCTTGCTTTTGACACCATTCTACAAAGTCATCAATCAGTACGGGCCATGCACCCTCTGCATCATAATTACTCATGCCATCATCTATTTGCGTTGCAAAATCTAAAAGAAGATTCCATGTATCTTTTGGTATAGACCTTTTATGATGTTCCTGAAAATTAAATAGAAAACATATCAAATATTACATTTAATTCTCATTAGCAGTTGGCACAATATGAATGTATAATAATTGCTTTTATGAAATAACAGAAACAAAATTAATTTTTTTTTAATGTTTGCCTACAGCCATTTGTAAAATGAGTCACTCTACAAGTGCCCGTGCCACACCCAGTTGAGTGATGGTTGACGCTGTACCAGACAGAATAAAATATTTTCAGTTTTTTTTACTACTGCATACAGACAGCCAGTGTAGTTTCATTGATTCTATAACACGTTCGAAGTTGGGGTTGATATAGAGGCGCCAACCTCCTTCTTTTCCACAGATGGGAGAGATGAATACCGATAATGGTTTAATATTAGATTAACTATTTTTTGTTATTGTTGATCCAAACACATATAATGGACCTATATTATTACTAGTAAAGGTCAAAAACTTGGTTGTTGTGATAAGAATCTGTAGATGAGAAATCAAGGCTTACCTATATAACGAGGCCTAATAATAGACCTACTAATTGGATATATTTTGTACTTGAAAGCATGGTAAACCATAGAACAATGTGAGCTTCTTTCCTTTCTTATGCAAAATCATCATAATCATCATCTTCAACAGCCTGATGAAGTCCCCTGCATGGCATAGGCCTCCCCCACAGAAAGCAATAGTATCAGCAACAATTTAAATATTTAGATGAAATTTTGCAAAGATAAAATTTAGAATAATAAAAAAATTTCATCACAAAATCCAGTAATTCTCAGAGGTGATCAATTTTATGCAGATAAAACCAAGGGCCATTCAGATTATATTCAAATGCAAAAATAGAATCAAGATACATATTAAATAAAAGGAAGGTTGTGACTCTTTTAGTTATTCCGTATAACCACAAAGTATTTATTGCTCAAATAGTGGTGTTGAATTAATGGAAAATAAGTTACATGGAACATTTGTGTACATGGGTTATATACAAGCTTACCACTAAAAATTTGCACCATGCATCAAGAAATTTAAATCTGCCACGAAGCACAATATTCCAATATGCTATTGCCATATCTAATTCTAATCCTTTTTGTCCAGGATTCTTTGCATAATTAAAAGTAAATTGATAGAAATCTTTAAATTTATTGCTATCTTTTAATTCCAGCTCAAGAGAAGGAAGCTTAGCTTTGAGTTTTTCTATACTGTCTACACCGAGTTCTACAAGGCCTGTTGTGAATTCTTCTTTACTGAACTCACATTGCACTGCTGCCTTGCACTTCCACGCAATTATAAGAACCAATATTGATTCAGGACATAAATTAAGGTCTTCTAGAAATTTCATTACACCATCTACGGTGATCTTATCTCCTTCCTGTAGATCTCTGTATTTGCTGAAGAGGAGCTCTAATTTCTTCCTGTCCACAGACGCTTTGACTGGGTCTTTGTAGTATGCATCAGGGTTCTGAAAATAGTTATCACTAGCTATGTCCAATTTCCAATCATTTTGTGCTAAGCAAAAAATAGCTGTGCTCTCGCTTGTTTGTGTAAAAAGGACAAACTTCTTTACTTTTTCTCTCTGTGATGATTTTAATTTATTCTGTAAAAAACGTAATAAAATTATAACCTCGGTATACGTTCGTCTGTCAAAGTTGATGTATTTTGTACAAAATAAACAGATACAAAAAAGATTCTTTTATTTATTTAGCTAATTTTTTTTAGATACGAACCATTTTTACCAAATTTTGTTAGTCCTATTGGTGACTTTCACTAATTTCACTATTGTTTCGACATCGAAGAAACGAAATAACAATCAAAGTCCAACGACACTCAATTTTTTTTTAAATTTCATTCTTCTTTTTTTAGGATATATTTTGCTTAATGGAATAAGTCAAACCATTTTAACTACAAAATTCAATACAGTTCGTGCTAGGTACTTTGTTATTAATAAATTATGAAGTATTCTCAAATAACTAAATGAATCATAAAATTAATTTTATTTTTTATTAAAAATTTTTTTTGGATAGCTTAGCTTAGCTGTTATAATTTACCTCTGAAACAGAATTAACTGCTCAATAATTTTATCATAATTTAGTTATTTTATCTAACCTCGAATTTTTAATTATATTCCTGTAAATAATAATAAGTGGTTTGCATTTTGCAAGTTGCAGTCGTAGTTTTAAGGCATCAAACTTTTGGATAAGTAAAAGAATTCTTAAAGTCTATTTGGGATTGACAGTTGACAATTATATGCTTTTTGGCTTTTCAGTTTTCGGCAGTACGGATTTCGCCTTTGGCACAGATTTTTAATGTGAATTTTAAATGTTATAGGTTTAGGATGACAATGCATTTAAACATATAAGTAAAATGTGGGTTTATATGACGCCAACATTAACAATTGCGAGTATATTAACTAAATATAACACACATAGAACAATAAAAACGGCCGCAACGAGAGTACGATTTGCACCAAGTCCCACTGGTTATTTACATTTGGGTGGCCTTAGGACAGCTTTGTATAACTATTTGTTCGCAAAATCACGTAATGGAGTATTTATTTTGCGTATAGAAGATACAGATCAAACCAGAAAAATAGATGGGTCTACTGATGCACTCGTCAGAGATTTAGAATGGGTAGGAATCGACTGCCATGAAGGATCAGGAAGCCTCGGGCCTTTTGGCCCTTATATACAAAGTGAGAGGTTACATATTTATCAGTAAGTTTATTTAAGTATACATAAATTATTGTCTAATAAACATTTGGTCAGTTAAATTTTTTAAGTGGTTTCAGGGGTTCTGTAAGTGGAATTGGGCCTGCACGACCAAGGAGGTACCTCTCGCTCACTTGGTACCGCTGTAAAGTGTCATCAACATTTGTGCAGTTTGTGAGTTGTCGATGGCCCATTATAAGTAAAGTTTATTTGTGTATTCAATTTCATATTATTGTTACTTAATTTTGACTAAGAATTCTTACAAAGCTTCAATACTGAAATTTTAAACAATTATTACATTTCTATATTATACTTAATTACTTATTATTTCAATGTTTGTTAATAAACATTTATTGTTGTGATCAGAAATGTAATACATAAAATGTTGATTTTAGACAGTACATACAAAAGTTGTTAGACAATGGCTCTGCCTACAAATGCTTCTGTACAGAGCGCCGTTTAAATATATTGCGGAGGGATGCAGTCAAGCGTCACCAAATACCAAAGTATGATAACAAGTGCAGGAGTTTATCAAAAGAGGATGTTAAAACAAAGATGAAATCTGAAACTCCATATTGCATTCGATTTAAGGTAAGTCATATATATATA
>JAFELO010000881.1:224413-265009 GCA_017140195.1 Eumaeus atala
TTTTATTTCACGATCTGCTATTACTTCCAAAAGCGAATATTACTATGTATTTTTGAAGTGATAAATGATAATACGACAAACTTAATCATAACACATCTTAAATAGTAAGTAATCATAATAAAAACGCCAAAAGATTGCAAAGGATCGCACTGTAGTCTGCAGAACCTTCATATAAACAAATGCAAAGGATCGCACTGTAGTCTGCAGAACCTTCGTATAAATAAATGCAAAGGATCGCACTGTAGTCTGCAGAACCTTCATATAAACAAATGCAAAGGATCGCACTGTAGTCCGCAGAACCTTCATATAAATAAATGCAAATATTTAACATAATCCTATAGGCACCTACTGTTTTCGTACGTTTACGCGAATGTTATTCAACATTATGACTATTTAATGGATTTTGTCGCGTTTCTTAAGATTTACTTGTGGAATGAGACAGAGTCACAGTCAGGACTGGATAACAAAAGGAATTCGATACATTCGATCGTGACGCGATGAAATCCGTTGAATAGTCATAATCATTATAGGCACCTAAATTAATAATTTTAAAAACTAAGTCATATTTTAAATTATATTAAATTGAGCAAATAATTATGTTAAATGATTCAAATATTATGCTAATGAGTGGTCAAACCATAGTTTAATGATTCACTATCCAGAAGTATGTAAATAAGTGCTTCTTACATAAATTAATGAGAATTGTTTCAACGTCTGTACCTACTGCACGTTTGTTACTTGTACAGACTATGTTGTCATTTCTGCTCTGTTACGGTGACGAATAAGAGGAATGGAAACGCAAAAGGAGGACGCATGTTGCTCTAGGGCTGATTTACACAGGGCCCGTATATGACTCCAAATTCGCAATAAGTCATCGCTGTCCTGAAACAGCCTACTGCACGGTGACAGTGCTAATTTGTATATTTGCAAATCAACATTTTGAGTCAGGCCTCCTGTCATGAGAAATAACCCAGTGTAAAATAGCCCTTCACAAGTACACAAGGTAGGTTTGCTACGCTGACCTGGTGCCGCTATGTTGGCGTGGCAATGTCCTGTTGAAGTAGCAATGCTACGCTGACCTAATGTTGCCACGCTGACGTAGCAATGCTACGCTGAAATAGCATCGCTACGGTGGCCCAGTGTTGCTACGTTGTCATAGTGTCAGTCTCATGCGCTTAGTTCTAAGTTCACTTAGTATCCAATGAAACAAAGAGACAACTTTTATGTTGTCAACACGTCAACGCAACAAAAGTCTTTGTACTTGATTTGTGTTAGGAATGAAAATTGGTAACAAATACGACTTTATCCTTTGCACGTCATTATTGCGATGTAACTTAATTTTGACGATTCACGTTGACTAAAATGTACAATTTGACTAGTTCCAGTAATAATTGTCCCTGTATGTACATTGGATATCCTCCTTTAATGAAAAAAAAAACAGAATTCACAGTCAGTGATACATAAAAACACTAACATTTCAGACAACGTCGGATAACGGACACTTCCATGCGTTCACTCATTGCGCAATTTTTCATTCGCGCGAATACGCTCAAAGAAGAATAACTTCAAAAAGATTAAATATACAACTCGGATGTTAAATATTATCAATTACAATTATAGTTAATATAACTACTCACTTTAGATAAAATGTAATAATAATTACATATTCGATTATTATTTAGTAATTAAATAATTTAGTAATTAAACAACTAACATATTTAGTAAAATGTAAATTTTACTGGTCTCAAACAAGAAACAGAGGCATACTTACGTTATGATATAAACTTTATATTAAAGCGAAAAAGTGTTATTGCTCAAGATAGGGAAGCGCATGAGGCGGGTACGCGAGTGTCTCTCCTGTCACTGATATGAATAATATTGCACAATAAACATTCATGTCACAATTACAAATGTACGAATCATGTTATAATGTTTGGAACATTATTATTATTATTATATTACGATGGTTTACATATATTATATACCATACATATACAAATTAATAAGTCGAAGTTGTAGGTATTCGTTTCATAATAAAATTTACTAAAAAAACACAAACATGATTTTCAAAAAGTACTTAATTGTCTAAAGGTGGCATAAGAAATTCGTGTAGGCGGCAGGGTTAAACGCAAGTTATAAGTGTTCGAAATGTCATGGGATGCTTAGAAAAAACAATACGTTTTATTTTTAGATTGGGTTTTACCTGTACCCGGTGACACTTAAATATATTTTATTACGTTTGTCTGGATCAATCAACGTGTTATTCATAATTATAAAATATCTTATAGTAGTCCAATTTCCTGTAGCAGTTCAAATTACAAGACCAGATTGTTATGATTTAAAAATATAAAGAAATATGTTAGTTGTCATATGAAGAAGTGGATCACATCTTATGGTATTGCCAACCAAATTTTTTCCTAGGAATCTAGAACAAAAACCCTTTCGGATATCTTTGTGAATACTAGACTCCTAACAAATACTTATACATGTAAGCCATTAAAAGGCAAAAAACCTTAGTATTATTATTTTAATACCTATAATTCGCAGGATTTCGTAGGTAAAAAGTAGTTATCAATTTGGCAACCCCTGATTTGCACGTAGCTAAGATGTGAAGTTGAACATACCTTGCCACATATAGGTGCATGTTGGTGGTGCAACACATAACAAAATATTATAACGCAAATGTTATAAAGTTTTTGAAATCCTTATTGAAAAAGATAGTGCATATTTGTTAGTATGCAAGTACTCTTGGCCATTTAAATCTAAGATTTCGTGGCGATTTAGTCGTACAATCTAAAAATATCTTACAATAGGTAATTCAATAAATCACAATATCTCACATACTTGTTAGGTCGAAAAGAAACTTCGAAACAATAGAAAAAAATTGAACAACGCGTACTATGTAATATGTATCAATATGGAATATATCTAGACTGTAATAAATATATATTCTAAATTCACTAAGGCATTACAATCGCACGAGCGGCACAATATTATGTTACATATTTTGGATGTTCGTTTTCTAGTGAATAATGTCAAGTGGGGATTTAAGTTATGCGTAGCTTTACAACGAGGACTCGGTTCGAGGAGTTCCATAGCGCTGTGAAACACACGTAAACGTCGTGAAATTGTCGTACTGTTATAATATCGCATCTCCTTTAGTGGTCAGCTGTTGGATGTAGACGAGAGGCTCAAGCAGTCGGCCGCGCGCCACGCACGGGTGAACGGACCACCCAAAATAGCCATTACAAATTACAAATCTTTTTCCAACTGCAAGAATTTTGTAGAAACATTTTGACTTTGTTGGCCGCCTTATATACTCAACTAGATGAGCTCGCAGCCCGTCCACCGGTCCGGCATAGTGGAACAGTTGGAGAACTGTTACTTTTGGAGAAAGTACGCGTAGTTTGTGTATATGGGCGGCGGGAATACCCTTAATCTTAATTTAAGTATAGTCACGACTCCACCTTGCCCGTAGTGCTGGACCTCGTTAATGCACCCACTTGTCTTCGTTATTTTGTCGCGTCTATAAGTCAAACTTCTATATTGTATCCGTAGGAGGAAATCATTCGCTTGAGTCACAGCTGGCTCGTTTTATTAGCAGTTGCAAGTGCACAACATTTATCCTCCCTTTTTCTATTGTAAAAAGCGAGAATTGAACCGTCGAAGTCTTCTAGTGACTACTGACGCAATGAACACGCCCAGGTAAAGATTGTGCTGCTGTTCCTCATGGCACAAAGGCTGAAGCGTAATGTATAATTTGTGTATGCCGTCAAACGACTGGCAAACATAATTCTGTGACTACAAATACCTCATTAAGGCTGATTTTAGTCTCACGCCGACGGCACGCGCACCGTCAGCGCTGATGGCCGAGATATATGAACTTTTAGGAAGCGTTTTTTGAAGACGCGTACGGTGGTCAGCGCTGATAGCTACGCGTCCGTTCGCGTAGCTGTCGGCACTGACGATCGCACGAGCGCCTCTGCGTTCAGTGAGCGTTTTAGTATCAAGCGGAGCGGACGTCGTCAGTAAATATGTTTTTTCTTAGCTTAAAGTCAACATTAGTCGTTCAATCGGTGGTATAGGCACGATTCGTAAGCTAAAATGGACCAGTTCATCCTGTATCTTTGCCAGAAGTTCGTCAAAAGTTCTAGTTGACATTCGAAAGTAATTAAAGAATTTACTTTCGTCAGCCCTCAAAGTGCCATATAACTAGACAAACTCTCCTGCAACGGCTCTCTGCTCAATCAATGGATGAACATGGAGTCTTCGCCGGTTTTTATTTTTTTGGGACACATAGTACAAAGCAGCAATAATTAATACACCCCGCATTTTGTCGTCGTCTGTACGGTAAGGCGGTCAGTACGATACTAAAACGAGCCACGCTGAGCCTCAGCGCTGACAAACAACGCGCTGAGCTATGAGCGCTGACGGTGAGCGTGAGACTAAAATCAGTAAATATTTAGCAATGCACAATGCAGAGACGCAGGGATTTTTTAAATTTATTTATATTACATATGTCGTTTACAGTCATGGTTATAAAGTTATGGAATGCCTCGCCCATAAATATTAAACACGCGAAAAACTGAATCACACATAAAAGTTTAGTTAAACGTCATTATTTAGAACTGTGCTGTCGCTAATTTTCTTTGTCTTTCACTATGTTGCGACAACTGTCCTTTAGTACCAATGTGTATTTATACTAATATATGTATATGTAATGTTTATTTAAATATATTTTATAATAAATATTTATGTATGTTTGTACATTTTTAAGTATAATATTATTGCATCTTCTTGTTCCTTTCATGTAATTCATGAATGACTATTTGTGTTTCATATATTCCCTACTCAAGCCTGTTTTTTGTTTCTTTTCCTTTTATCAAGGATTGTCTGGTAGAGATTGCTATCCTAGCAATAGGACCGCCTTTGTGCACATTATGTGTCTGTAAAAATAAGATTGTTTTTCTGTGTATATCTGTACGTTTGTGTGCACAATAAAGTATATCTTCTTTCATTCTTTGTATCACAAGGCAGATGAACATATACAGATTCACGCGAATTTGGACCACAACAAACACTTAGGCATTATCCATTAGAAAACAGTCCGTACGACACGAATTACTTCACATATCGAGGACTAATATAATGTATAAGTACAAGTGAAAACACACGACTCCGTTCGAGCAAATAGGAAACTCGCCAGAGTCACATTTATAAAAACACTTATAAGGCAGATCCTTAAGGAAGGGCGGCCGCGTCGCCTCCCAACAGCTCAGAGAGGCTGTTGAGAAGACGCCAGGACACCGAGCATACGCGGCCGCGATATATCTACATAGTGAATACACGAGAGATCACATTTTATTAAACGATTAAGAAACAACAACATTTAACTGTTCCATAGTCAAATAGTGTAATGAAATTGCTTCGGTTTTTAGAATCTTGTGATTAAATTAAGACACCAGCTAATTGTCTATGGGTTATTTCTATTGAATATCGAGTGATAGACATTACAAATGCTATGGTAAATTCATTATTTTAGTGACTAGTGATATCTAAAAGCCCCTTATAATTAAACACTAAGAATAAAATCTTAAACAACATTTCAAAAATACCTATTAAATATATATACTAACAAAACAAATTGTGCTTACAATAGAGTATGAGTGCGTCAGCGTTGTTTCGTTCGGGAAATTTAAATTCGATGTGAAATTCAGCAAAAAGTTTAATTCTAAACACATTTAATTAGAAGAATTGCTACGCAATGTAGCAGTATTCTACTATCTACAAATGTTTGTTTTAACTTTCGCTAAAATACGTGCTTAGTGGTAACTGGTAAATTACAGAAGTAAGCAGCAAATGTTTATGTGAAAATTTGGCAATACTAAATAACAAACAAGCCCACTTTTATAATACTTCTTAGTATTATAGAAGTGGGCTTGTCATAAGTAGATATTACCCCTAACTACATAAATTCGTTTGAGTATCTAACAATATTAACAACTCAAATAAACCTTAATAATATATATTTATATGATAATATTAGGTACATAGAGGCAAAAGTGTCATAAGGGAGAGTGCAAATATAAGTTCGATGATTCGGAGGAACTTGACTCGGATAGAGGTAGAAGTGTCGATGTTTCTGAGAATGTTACATCACTAGAGTTGTAACAAGGACGATGCCTAGCAAGAGGCATTCGTGACAGAGCGCGGAAACTCGTTTTTCGAATCGGTCATTGTAACCGAATCGGCATCGATGTAACCAACAGCGAACATATCTATGTATAAAAATGTTCGAAAGGCTCTATCGTGTGAAAAACTAACAAGTATTTGTACGTTCTTATATAATGTTAACTCGACAGATGTGGCTACGGCGTGTGAGCGAGATAGAAAAGCTTACAAGTAAGACAAGGGGCTTTTATACATACCAACTTATACGACTATTTAAAATTAAAACTAGATTTTAGATATTGCTTGAGACATGACGTGTTCGGAACGAGAGTAGATCCTAACATTTAAACAACCGAGAAACGAAAAAAAAATACATTTGGTCGAAAGACTGGCGGCGTTCTAGGTCGCTCGCTCTAGATGAGACCGTTCCCCTCGGAGCGGCCTCGTCTGCGTCACTGTAGGTCCTTGACGCCCTGCAGGATCCTCTTGACGTGGCCGACCTTGGTGATGCCCAGGTCCCGCAGGTCCCGCCGCGCGAGGGCCAGCAGCTCCCTTCCAGTGACGTCATGTTTCGCGAAGGCCTCGCCGTACTCGCCCAGCTGCAGGGTTTCGAGCCAGGCCTGCACCTCCGTCACGCCCCAGGAGCGCACCTGAGCCGCACCTGCAGGGGCCGCCCCTCCCTCCGATACGCTCCTGCGTCCGCGCAGCCACCGGCTCCCTTTCTTCGGTACCTAAAGGGAGTACTCAGGTTAGGACCGGGTCGATAGGGGCACGATGAAACTATTATTGGAACTCACTATACATTGGTATTTGGATCTTTTATAGCAATTTAATTAATCTATTAATTGCTATGCTAATCCTGTGGTAGGTGAATTTAAAACACCAGCTAACGAAGATTATGGTTTGGTGGCGGGCCGGACACTAATAAGGTCTTGTGATTCTGTGGTGAGGGGGAGGGATATATTGAGCCTGGCAGGATCACCGATGCATCTGTCAGGAATATTCAGGGTTCCACCTACTTCATGCACCGCTATTGCTTTGAATGTCCTAATGTTACTTATCTCGAGATTTGTACAACCGAATCAGATTGGAACTCTTTACCATCTACTGATGTTCTACAGTGTGTGACTGGAATGGAGGGTAAATGATAAAAAAAAAACATGTGTTCGTCAACGTCATACTAACTTTGAACGTGGTGACATTTCGCACGCATGTGTAAAATGTTACCAGGTATAGCTTAGTAAAATAATTCTATAAAAATTGTAAATAATTTCATTTTAGGGAATAAATCATTAACAAATGGGAATTTATTGTAATGCAAGTAATATAATTAGTACAATTCTAAACGATGTACGTTAGTCAGCCTAGTACTGTCCAGTACACACACTGTCCAGGTACCTCGTCAGCGGCTATATACGCGAAGCCGTCCCTGATCTCGCAGCGCGCGAGGCTCGTCCTCAGTCCCGCCGAAGTCCCTCCCGCGCTGCCCACTCCAGTCTCCAGCAGCTCGTGGCAACTCTCCACCTGCGCAATACGTGTATATGTGAAGATCACATATATATATTTGAAGGTTATATATCTATATATATCTGTGGACTTAAGCATATATTGTTACTTAGTATATTAGTATATATATTATTACTTAGCACAGGGGTACGCTAACGTGGTGTACGTTAGCGTACCCCTGTGCTAAGTACCCGAAGGACTCGTGTTACAGGTTCAAGACAACGGAAATATATTTAATATTTTTAAAGATTTAAGAAATATATATATTATATATTTAAGATTTTTATTACAGAATACAGAAATACAATAGTAACACGCGGACTAACCGCCACGTTACCAACTGAGCCAGCTGGTCAAGCATAGCATGCACACTTCGCTAAACATGGCTTGGCGTCAAAATGCTTGGCATCTACCGGAGATAGTATAAGAACAGGTGAGAGTTGTATGCACCCGCAGCTAGCACCAGCCACAATCGGGCGGCAGTAACAGCTTATCCTCTACGTCCTGCAGCCGCCCCGCTTCGGCCGTGACGCTCCGAGCCACGGTCAGCGTATTGTAGTGACTCACCAGCGACGCCAGCGCCCTCCGCAGCTGGGGCGGCGGTAACAGCTTGCCTTCTGCGTCCTGCAGGCCGTCCGCTTGGGCCGCCACTCGCCGCGCGATCGTCAGCGCGTTACTGACCCGTGCCGATCCACTGCTCTCGCTTATGCACGTCAGCTTCACCTGAATCATTTAATTACACTGCTTTTTACTTACTACGATAGAATTGTCAATAATTTAGGAACATTAATGTTAGGGGTACATAATTTAACTTTAGGGGACATCGTTTAAGACACCATTACATACGTAGCTGTGATAGCATTTATCTAGATATAAGCTATCAGCTCACGAGTACATGTGAGGTATCGTACATGTTTCACGATGGTGTTGACGTCGTCGAGCAGCCCCAGCAGGTGCGTCGCCTCGGCGGGGGACAGCGCCATGCTCGGGCCCCCATGTGCCTTCTGCAGCTGCTTCTCGTCCCATGCCCTGAAAACATTTACATACTGATCAGTCTTTCTGAGGCGGCTGAATGTCCCACTCTGTTTACGCAGCTGCGTGCTCGTTGTACGAGAGCTTTGAATTAGGGCCAATTTACGGTTGTCTGTGACGCTCCAGTCAGATTGTCATAAGGACTGTAATGTGGTTTTCCGCAGACTCGAACACTCTCCGGTCGATTAATGATGATTCAGGTGAACGGCGATCTTCGTTTTGTGCGTTTGGTTTGTGGTTAGCTGAGGTCACGCTACGTATATACTCTATATATAAACAATGTTCCAGCCACAATTCATAGTCATTTATCAACCGCACGTACACTACGGTCGACCGCAGCGGCCTATCGTTTAGCGGGCGAGCGCTGAGTGCGTGGGTGCATTTAGTACCTGAGGCTGGTCTCGAGCGCTCGGGAGCGGCACAGCATCTGCGCTCTGTTCTTGTGTATGATGCGCACGCAGCCCGGCGGCTGCAGCCACGCCTCCCCGTCCACTTGCACGGGCACGCCCTCCGAGCCCAGGATGTTTATCTGCACAGCCCTGCACTGTGCTATCCTATGCTTCTGTAGGTTTATGAGACGCGACGCTGCCATCTGTGCAGACCCGAACACAGCTACGACCTATTGACAAAAAATTGCGAAAATATCAATAATAGATCGGAGAGATATTACCTTTTTTTAGTCATACAAAGGATTTCTTGTTTCTTCGTATGTGTCGTCAACAAAAAGTCTCTATTTATTTAAAAGATTTAATTTACCTCAAGGACGCGATCGTCAAATGAAGGCGCCAAAAAGATGTCGTCTCCTCTGGTTCCGCCCCAGAAATTGGTTCCGCCCATAAAGGACGGAATGTTCAACACCACAATTCCTTGCAGTTCGGGTAATGGAATTCTCTGGCCATCGCACTCCAACTGCACTCGTTGACCCAAATGCCTAAAATTAAAGACACCATCAATATCCACATATTTTTTTATAAATTTCAGAGGAAATATTAATAATGTCTGACCTGTACGTCCTGTTGACCCACTCCTTCGAGCCCAGAACACCATACCACATGTAGTTCCTCGCCCTCGACCTGCACTTTTCCGGATGTTCCTCGCGCTTATTGTGAAAGTCTAGAGTTATCTTAGCGTCAATGCCGATACCGAAATAATTATTCATCACGGCTCTTTCATAAAAACCTTCGAGGAGCGTGTCGTCTGGATCCATCAGAGGACTAACGGCGGCACAGAGAGCGTCGGCGTTGGCGAGGAGGCACTGACTGATAAAGCCCTGCGTCACGTGCGGCCACGCGGGCAGCGTCACCAGGGGGTTAATAATAGGCAGTTTCTTGTTACGTTCACTTGTTTCCGACTTGTTAGACCCTCCAGCGACCGTGCCGCCTTCCCCCCATATCGATGACACCGATGTTGATAGCCTGAAAACGGTATGTTCTTTTATGGTGTGAAATTATAAAATACGACGCAGGTGTTGAAACTAGGGACATCGTAAAGCGGTTTGGTCGTTTATTCAAACGACCGGCTGGCTCAGTTGATAACGTGGCGGTTAGTCCGCGTGTTACGCCAGTGGGCGTGGGTTCGAATCCCGCCTAGGTCATGGATGTTTATATATGTATTATATGTATTTTTATAATAAAAATCTTAAATATATAAAATTTGTTAAATTTATAAAAATATTGAATATATATCCGTTGTCTAGAACCTGTGACACAAATCCTTACGGTACTCAGCACAGGCCTAGGCTAACGTGGTGTGATAAGTCCACAGATCTTATATTATACTATTATTGTTAAGGATCAGTGTTCTGTCCTGTTCTTTACATATTTCGGCTAATCAAGAATAAACACAACCTTGGTGTGTTAAGTCAGTACTCTGTACTCATCTAGTGCCAGAATCTACCACGTCCTACCGAACCAAACTAGGCCCAATAAAATGCATCATACGATGCAATTTCGCATCCTCCTCACCTATCATAGTGCACATTCACGCATGTAGCTTAAGCACACTCTGCATCAGCAGCCAGATATTTACAGTACCTATTTATAAGCAAACAGAGTGAACTCACTTGTCTGGTTCCCCGGGTTTGAACAGACTTCCACACGATATCCGCCTGCTGGCCGCTGGAGAGCAGCTTAGAAACTGTCCATACTCTGGATCCGAACCCAACAACTTGGGATTGTCGGACTGCCGTCTCTCTCGCCCACCAAAATTTGGCTCCGGAGTGCAAACGCTCAATGTTTCTGTGTTCTGGTCATAAATATCACTCAGCACTGACGCCATGCGGCTCGGATAGTTTTTGGTGCTATTTCTTTCATCACTGTGCGACGGTGACGGAGGTTCCACTACAACACAAACTTGAGGAAATCCTGGATTGCAGTCGTTTGCTTTACAATCATTAACTGTATGCTTTTCTTCAAAGGCATTTTCCTTTGTTTCTTCTTCGGTCTTTTTCGGCAAAACTTGCTTTAAATTTGCTTCATCCAGTACTCGTCTTTTTAAACTCTTTTTCAACTGTTTCCTAAAAGATTTCCGAGCGATATCGCTGCCTTCTTCGAACTGCGCCAGGCTGCAGTATCTGACTTGATCCTCTGCTTTTGCTGCGTTCTCCAAGTAAAACACGCGATTCTCGTAACCAAACTTTTCCACATCGGCCTCGATCGCGTTTTTCCTTTTCGACGACATGTGTTTGAATTTAGGATCGCTTTTCCTCTCCAAGCTCGGCTGTCTGCTGTCCATCGGTATATCGGACACAGTGTCCGAAGTGAACAACGTCGTGTCATCTGTGTACGTCTCGTTTTCTCCATTCTTCCCTATCATTGCTAGTAACACCTCCTGCCCGAGCATAGAACTGATGTCATCAATGATGGACTCTCCATGAATGGTCTCCGAATTGATGTACGTAGTTTCCGACAAGTCAGGAGAATCGATGTGTCCCATACCAACATCCTCTACATCTTCCGGTTTTGTATCGATGATCTCCGAAATTAAACTAAAGTCGTCGCTAATGTTGGACCCCTCGGAGCTCGTCGCGTCAATCTCCAGGTCTACGCTAGAGAGCCGCCTGTCGGGCGTGCACTCGCCGCTGAGGGGCGTGGCGCGATCGCTGATCGCCTGGAAGTGCACTTCCTCAGTGTACGGCTTGTCGATGTCGATTATAGTCAATTGGTCCGATTCGTAAGTTACTCCCTGTATTAACGAACTTCTCTTATCACTATCGTCTGACACTACTAGGTTAGGTATAGTAAGGCTACTGCTGGTACAGTTGTGCTCGTCGGGCCGCAGGAGGTTCCTGCAGGAGCTAGTATCACAGGAGGAGAGGTTGGACAGCGACAGGCGCTCCTGCGGCGAGGCGGAGCTGGCCTTGTCTCGCTTGTCCACCTCAGCGTATTGAGGCGGGTTAGCACTTATCAAATTAGCTATGTCTTCATCTACGTCTGGAATGCTGAGAAATAAAAAAACGTTATTAATAAAAATAATATTTTCAATGAACGTTCTTACAACGACCTATCAACATCGTATTGGGGTGTTAAATTCAATTTACGGTACATTTACTTAGGTACCTTTGACATGACGTAGAAGTCAAATCACGCGAATTTCGGCTTCTTACATGTGACATTTCGTGGAATGATTTGAGATATTACATTTGTGCAACATTAACCTGTGTACATTCCACTTTGTCCGATATGTTTCATTCCCTAACCTATGTAATGTACGTCGTCGCTGTGTCTCCTGATCTCTTACTTGTCGGGTTGCATGGAGGAGGCGGAGACGGCGGAGGCGGCTGAGGAGCGGCGGCTGTCGGCAAAGGCGCGTGGTACGGGTAACGTCGCGCAGCCGCTGGGCTCAGCCAGGCCGCCCGTTTCGGGCGCCGACGCCGGTAGCTTGAGGCAATCCTCAGCTTTAGCCCTCTCCTGCATTTTACAATAGTACTACTAATTGCCTTAGCGGGTACAAAGATTTTGAAAATTAAAAAGTATCGCTCAAGTAATCGTAAAAACAACATCCACGCTAAAAGAATAATAACAGTAGAATATTGTGTTTTTAAACGAGAATGTAATAAAAGCAAGAAAATATTGCATTATAAAATAAGTCCCCCTTTAAAAAATCCAATAATCATGGAAAGTTAAAAAAAAAAACTAATGCTTTGTATGTGGCTATACAAAACAGAATGTACATGCGCATTTAATAGTCAAATCTTTTTACGCTATGTATTGATTCAATGAAAAAAATACCCCTGGAGTTTTTACTGTGCCAAATAATCGTATAATTAAACGATACATAGTAAAATTGCTATTTAAAACTATTCTTCTGAAACAATACGATTGTAGTAAAGTAATAAAATATTGAATAATGTTTTTTATCGCATTTACTAGAAATTTACGTGGGAGTGTGGGCGTGATTGAATGTATGTGGCATATGCGTAAACGGATGTGCGTGGATCTCACTTGCGGGTAGAGCAGCGACAGCGAGCGCACGAGCGAGCGCAACGCGCGCCGCACGCTGTCCGCGCGCCCTGCCAGCGCGCACTCGCGAGCCGCCCAGTTCAACTGCTCCTGCGGACGATACACACATCACTTAGGTTTCTTTATAACAATTATATTCTAATCTGAGATATCAGATTCTAAATAAGATCTTAAGAAAATATATAATAGAGCCATTGAATAGTTTAACGCGATATGCACAAAGACATTCCGAGAAATATACTGAAAATGTAAAAACAATATATTCAGTTAGGCGCCGAGTTGTCCTGTTAAAACTTTAGTTATGTTTTACTCTTAAATATCTCTCACGGATAAATACACGTTACACAAAGAAACCCACTCGAAGTGAATGTGAAGTACGGAGAAGAGGCAGAGGAGGTGAAGGACCTCTGAACTGGGTGAATGGAGGGTTTCATTGTGTAAATATTTCACAAATAAATTGTTTAACTGTACAGAAATACTCCACCTTCACAGTCTATAGCAGGCAATATCATTTAAAATTCTTAGTACCTTTTCAGTCTTTTCAATGCTGCCTTTCTCAGCAACGGGTTGGGTCTCCGGGTCACTGTCACTCGTATCGAGCGGCTCCCAGGACCTGCAATTATTTTATATTTACAGACATATGAAGTTTACAATCTTTTGTCTACACGAGTGGATTTTAATGTTTATATAGGGAAGTCAAGAGCTGCATGGAATTGCCTTACAAGTCGCACCAAACGAGACGACGTTGAACGAAGATCTTCCTTACATCTTGTCACACCGTACACGCATATAAGAACCTTTTAGAACCCGATTTAAAGTGTATATGTATATCATTTACCGCCAGCAGCGAGCGGTGCGAATCTATATAGTGTGTGTACTTACGGACAGCGCGTATGGTCATGTGCGAGGTGCGTCCGCGCGTGCAACAGCAAGGATAGCGCGCGGCGAAGACGGTGCGCGGCACGCGCGGCACCGCCCCCTGCTCGCTCACCCGCGGCGACCAGCTGCGAGCAGCCCGCACGCAGCGCCGCACGTGCTGTCCCGCCCTCACCGCACTCGCCGCACTCACCGCTCTATAGACAAATAATTCCGAATCCCTGGTGATCCAGTTATAAGCCGCATATCGTAAACCAAAAAAAAGTCGGACCAAAATGTGTTACTTTTTAATTAATTTTTTAATTTTTAACAACCCGTAGTCTAAAAGCTGCCAGTGTAACACTGTGATGGTTTCTTTCCGGTCACATCTGACTACTGTCCCATATGAATGGGGAAATGAAGGAATGTACTGAGTAAAATACTTGTCTCTACGTACGCAGTTGACTACTATAATATGTCTTCTGCAGTGGGTTAATCTCTAAAGAGATGGTCGCTATATAGATATTCGGAAAGGGGTCCAGTACATTACTGAATAGTAGTGGCGTAGGTTAGACGAATTTTAATACTGGGCTAAGTCGCGTTAAAGTTTTTCTCTAACACACTTAAATCAACTTAAGAAGTAGGTAACATTACTTTACAGTACTAGTGTATGTACTGCTCCAAAGTACTATTACTATAAAGTTCTTGTCTCGGTTACTGATTTAAAAAGGAAAATGTTAATTATCCTGCAACCTGTGTATTGCATGTTACCTGCACGATGTCCTGCAGGTTTTTAAGCAGCGTTGTCTCCTCGAGGCAGTCGGGGGGCGCGGGCGGAGGCGGCGGGGCGGACAGCGCTCGCTCGAACGTCATTATCGACCACCTGTTCACATACATAGGCGCTGCAGTTAACGGCGACGTACACGTTAATGTTAACTCATCTTATTAAATTGTTAAGTAGGTAACTAAACTTAAAGTGATTAATTGCATGTAAACACAAAATTTAAATGGAAATTGTGATTTGAAATTTATGTAATAATTCTTATTGTTTACATTCACATAATTCTTTTTACCCACATATCACCTCAATACGTGTAAATTGCCCTCAACGGACACGCAAGATGAGTAGAATTACTATTCTATATAGGTTATAGTAGAGATAAACGGAGCGAGCGCATATTAATTTGTCACTGCTGTAACAGTCATTGAAATCAATTATCATAACCATAAAAATATAATAACCAGTATTTTAAAATGGTAGTTATAGTTATCATAATATCGCCTATGAGTGTCTGGAATCACAAGTGTCTGACTCACCTGTCAAGCTTGCGCGAGCGTGCGTGTTTATGTGTGTCATATCGTCTCACATGTCTAGTTTTATTATTTGACATACTGCATACGCATGGACGTGTGTGTGTGCATGCATGCCACACTTACCGATCCAGCATCTTGGTGGAGGCGCGCTCGTATCTCTCGAGCAGCTGCTGTAAATTGGCGGCGTCGTCGCAGGCCGCGCCCCAGCCCAGCACTCGTGCCAGGTCGTTGCCGGTGCCCAAGGGGAGCACAGCCGTCTGAACTTGCCGCTGTAACGCAAGTTGTATCAATTACTCGCTTAGTTGAGCGATATATATTCATCTAACTCCAGCCCCATAATTTCTGAGCTTATCATTTTGCTTAACCTAAAATATAATTTTAAGATGGAAAAATACCTAGCGCCAAACCCGCGGCCCCACCAAAGCTTAATCCGCCACTGACCAGAACACGAAAAGCGGTAATTGGTAAACAAGTGTCCTAACTCATAAGCATGTCAAATTGGTCGACCCCATTCAGCAGCCAGCCGACACATGAATGCTGGCGCAGCAGGGCGAAGTGGCGATGCAGGCGGCGGTATAGCTTTTTGGCTCTGGCTGTTAGATCTCACCTGTGTCGGGTGCAAAAGCTGTGTCCTTGTCACTCGCAGGACATCGTCATTACCCACCGAATACTGAATACAACTCACATGCATCTCCAGCTTGTCAACCTCCTGCAGCACCCAGCCGACGGAGCCGTCCCCGCTACATATCAACACTCGCAGCGGCGCGAAGTGCCTGAACAGCCGCAGCCCGAGACGTGGGCCTGCGCCGCTCAGCTCAAACACCTGCGCCGGGTTGAGCAGCTGCTTGAAGCGACGCAGGAACTTCACGCCTTGGTTATCACCTGGTAGAGGAACATATCGGAACAATAAAATCGTTAAGGTCCTTTTATAGAACTTAAATTCCGCTATAAGTAGGCCAAAAATTGGGAAGATTTCTTTTAATTTTATCTAACTTTTTATCGCCTTATAACCTTGGTTTGAAATTTGAAAACATAGATTTGTTAATGACCATGAGGTAGTCGAATGCCCAGCGTATCTTACCTGATCGCGAGTTGACAAACACGATGAGCGGGGACGCGTTGGGCGGTCGGTCCGGTAGCCAGCCGTCGTCCGGCCCCACCGAGTGCAGTCTCGTGGGCGGCACCACTGATGCTCGCGCCGGCCCGAGCCCGCACACGGCGCGCCAGTTGGGACGGCAGCCCGCGTGCACGCACTTACGACACCAGATGCAGCGGAAGTCTTGCAGTCTTGTAAAAGTATTTTATAACAGTACCAAAAAGGAAATATATTTTGGAGCTCGATACTTATTATTAAATGTCCCGTGCCCACTTCTTCCGGCGTTCAATCACAAAAAAGTGGGATATATTAGGATAGATTTGACGTGGGTGACATCTAGTAATAAACTTTTACTTGTATTACCACTATCTATGTAAGTACTGAACAACCACTATCTATGTAAGTACTGAACATTGTGAAAATTCTTTCTCTAACGGAAAGCCGCATATTTATTATTTTCATGATCGGTTCAATGTTTCTAAAGATTACCCACTCCTCACCAATAAACAAAGTAAGGAATTTTATCTCTAAAATAAAATAAATAAGTTAATAATAATTAAGGATATAATAAGTTTTCGCGATAAATTAAGTATTTTACAATCCCGACGTTTCAGTGGCTGTATAGTTACCATGGTCACGGGTGAACTGAGAGACAAATATCCTGATGTCACAAGTTATTAAAAATACCCGAAGATTTTTGCAATTATTGTATCATGCAGCTGTAAAGTGTTACGTTTGGATTTTGTTTTGATTATGTTTATAACTGAGTCCCAAGTACAAGGATCCCACTCAGCAATCTTCTCTACTGAAATTTTGATGTTTTTTAAATGTCAATCGCCGCACGGATTATTCTTGGACGGAATCTGTGTTCCTGCGCGAGGATTTGTGCCTTATCAAATATAAAGTACTGACGGAGGATGGGGGGGTGTTATTAGCATTTTTGAGTTTCTACTAACAGTCTAAAGTCTCCCCCCCACGTGCCTCAAAGTTACACCCGCGGGGGTGCCTCGGAGAGTACCTTAAGCTGTCTGTTTTGCGCCTGATTTCTCGCCGGCAGTATCTGATTGCCTTCTCATCAGAACAGGAGAAAGAGGCGACGAGGAGTGCAATTGTGTCTGCGCACACACTTGAGCACTTTAATATCGCCTGCGCATGTGGCTAGTCTCCATAGTGATGGCTATAGTGGCCGGAATTCGGCTAGAATTAGGTTATAGTACTCATATAATGTGGAAGAGACAAAGCAGGTGTGATCAAGCAAGGACCGTGATATGTGGCACTCCGTTCGCTCTGCCTACCCCATTAGGGAGCTAGCGTGAAGATGTGTTGTTGTTATCCGTCTCTTTCTTCGAATGAACGGTAAGACGTTGATAAAAGTGGCTCCTACAAAAATATCCTCCTGTCTGAACACAACCACAAGCTTCAATATATTTATTTTGAAGATGTAATTTCAATTTCCACGTTAAACACGTTACACAAGATTAAACGTCCCTAACATTCGCCATTTTGTTTTTTATTTCCCGCGCTCAACAGCTCCCATGCCAGCACACTTCAAGAAGTGACCTTTAGAACGCTTTTCATTTCACAAACATTAATGGGCGCATTTAAATCCAACTTCTTATTACCGCATCTATAAAAGTAGCTGGCGTTCAAGTTCCTCATCGTCAGCCTATTCATATGTAAGTGATCCAGGAAGAAACATGTTCAATGTTCAACCTATAAAGGTCCTGTGAGATTAGTCTATATAGATTTTACGAAGAGGTAGTGCCATGCTGCATAGGATGAGGTAGTGCTATGCACTACATCCTCTTATGCAACGGAATTGGGCAGGCACGACCGGGGAGGTACCTCTCGCTCACCTGATACCGGCGTAAAGTGACATAGAGCGTCGTTGTCGTGTTTCGCGCAGTTTGTGAGTAGCCGGTGGCCTATTGGGGAGGATAATAGGAGGGCAACGTATCTGCATAACAATCATGCGAATCTCCATGGGCGTCGGTAGTCATCAAAAGGCTCCGATTGTTCGTCTGCTCCTTTATGCTATAAGAAAAAAATATGGCTGCCGTAGCCGAGGACATTAATTTCCACATGAAGCTGTCATAAATTGAAGCAATTAAATCCGAACATGTCATAAAAAATCTATAAATTTATCCGACTCCGGAGGAAGATTATTATTTAACTTGTTGGGTATGGCCCACCACACTGTCCCACTGCTACTACTCCTATCGACAGCGGCCTGGCACAAATGGTGCGATCCTTTGACATGATCGCGGGATGCCCGAGGGAATGCTGGACACATGAGAACTGCAACGAATTTAATAAGAAAATAGGAGGAATAGGAAGGGTTTTTGCAGTGTCCCTCTCTAATCTAAGCGAAGACAGTACGAGATTGCACAACGAGATTACACATGACTTAAACAGTTAAAAGAAAGAGACAGGTGAATCCCGGCTGCTATGCATCACGGAGATGTTTGGTAATGCCTAACACATATTGACTACCCTTTATATTTAGTCATTAACTGGGGCTTATCCACTACTTAACATAATTCCATAATATTATTCGTTGCTCATAGGCTAACTGAAGTCAAATTACATTGAATATGGCGTCCTCTACAGGACATAACATAAATTATCACAGTTTAAGGGTCAATTCATACTAGCCCAGAGTCGAAGCGCATCGAAG
This sequence comes from Eumaeus atala, assembly GCA_017140195.1. NCBI lineage: Eukaryota > Metazoa > Arthropoda > Insecta > Lepidoptera > Lycaenidae > Eumaeus > Eumaeus atala. The sequence continues at coordinate 243,525 of JAFELO010000881.1, forward strand.
CGTCAAATTCCTCACAATCAAAGCGAAGTCGCACGAATGCGCGCGTATTCGCGTGAATTAGCGCGAGAATGCGCGCTTTTTCGTCGCATTAGTGATGGACACCAGTTGCCAGTTGAATCTCGTTGTTGAAACTCGTATTTTGAGACCAAATAAATTAATTTCTCGTCGTTTTCCATTGTGATTCACTTCGACACAAGACAGTTTCCGTCCGATTCCGATTGCCGACTGACCAGACGGCGCGTAGTTCGCCTAATAGCCGCTTGGCTTCGCGCGAATGCGCGCGCACCAATCAGAGTTGCTCGTGTGCAGGCGCGCGAATTCCCTCGAATGCGCGTGAATTCGCGCGTCTTTTTTTTTTCCTTGGAAGAAATATGTGCATTACATTGTGGAAATAAGGGTGAATTTGCTATATTAAGTTTCGGATTGACGCTTCGATGCGCTTCGACTCTGCGCTAGTATGAATTGACCCTAAGGTTTGATTAATTATATCAATTGGAACATTTTAATTTGCTTACTTAAAATTTAATTTTTTATATTATCTATACTGTTAGATGTATGTGTGTAGATATGTACATGCATAGGATATATAGGCGAGGACAGGGCAAGACGCGATCTATCATATACTCATATAAATTTCTTAATTAGTGAAACGAGGCTGATTCTACAAATAGAAATAATAAATGTTCAATAATTCATTTATTGTTTATCGTTTGTAGAAAACCTTCAAATAAAGATAAATCTCTTAAGAACTCTATATTAATTCTTAATATGAAAACAATAATTCGAAATGAAATGAATCGAACCCCCTTGTCTAAACTCGGGAGGAATGGTCTGAGAGCAATTTTTTTTTTAATTTTTAAAATTTCGTAGCTCGAGATAATTGTACACATCAATAAACCTTGGCGGCGATGATTGAAGTGGCTACGCGATATCTCGCACGAGTTGCAGTTCTACCTCGACGATAAGCTATCTCAACATCATCATACTTTAATAGTAAAAATTTTATTTCAGAATTAATCTATCCATAATTATTGTTAGTTGCTGTATAATACAAACATTACCTCTCTCTCGTAATTGGTTACTATGCCTTATTTTTAACTTTTTAAAATTAAGTCAAGAAACGTTATAACAATAATGAGCATGAAGGAATGGACATTTAACAATAATTCACTAGTGATGTGCCGCCACACAAGTCAAGGACCCGGGTGAGGCTCTGTGCAGCCGCAATCAGTGTCGCAGTATGGGAATCATTTAAAACATCATTTGAACGTCCACTGCCGAACAGGCGTATCGGTAATGATCGGTAATCGGTATAATAGGCGTTGTGAGTTTTCGGTGCCTTAGCATGAAGTGGGGAGGAGGCAGGCTGATAATGCATCAACTATGTGGATGTTTAGGGGCATTACTAGTCATCAGACGGCTCTGACTGTACGTTTCCACCACTGAGAGTTCAGTAGCACATTGGGAGGACGGGGTGAAGGCAGTTAACAGTTGCATAACCCTCGGATATTAACGAGGGTCGGTAGTTAACAAAAGACTCCCGACTGCTCGTTATGCCTCTTTACGCAATTATACAATCTCCTTACCTGTTAACGTGAATCCACAAATATGTCATTGCCATACCGGCGCGGTTTTACGGTAGACTAAGCGACGGCCTTTTAGTCCCTCCCCGCCAGTTCCCCCCAGTTTGGGGGGCAATTACCACCTCGCTCGGCTTAGCACTTCAATTCGTGTACAGCGGCGGTGGGGGCTGCACTAATTAGGTCACTGTTACCCACATTTTTTTAATTTTACAAGCCAACAATTTGGCTTTTTATTTTGCATAGCAAAGAGCAAATGAGTAGGTGTTATTGGAATGTTATCGGAATTGGGCCGGCACGACCGGGGAGGAATCTCTGTCTCACATGTTATAGCGTAAAGAGACATCTTCGGTGTCGCGTCTCAAGCGGTTTGTGATTAGCCGGTGGTGCATTGGGAGGAGGAGTAAAGGAGGGCAACGCATCGACATAGTAATTATACCGATGTTCATGTTCGTCGGTAGTCTTTTAAAGGCTCCGATTTCTCGTTTGCGCCTCTATACTATATAGAAACAATCACCCCGCGGTTTCGCCCGCGTATCTCCGGTCGGCCATGGTATATAGATATATATGGCCATCCTCGAAAAAATGACTATTCAATACAAAAAAAAAATCATCTTGGGCCAGTAGTTCTTGATATTAGCGCGTTGAAACAAACAAACTCTTCTGCTTTCTATTATTAGTTGAGACTAGCGAAACGTAGTCACCCTGGTACACACCAGGCATTCAGTAACATCAAACTACGTCGACGGATTTTATCACGGTTTATTTAGTTAACTAACAAGCGCTCACACTGGTCTTGTGACCATGGCTGATGTTAAGCATCTGAAACGTCTGGAAGTAATTAAATTAATCGCGATAAATCTCGTTAAAGTAAATTTATTGTAATAATCGCGTAAGCTTAAGAAATGAATATAATTCAGCTTAGACATGACCCATTGTAGTGTAGCAGTATGGAAGGCAACGTATCAGTATAATAATTACACGGACATCTTTGGGCGTACGTAGCTACCAAAAGCCCCCGGCTACTCGTTTTCCCCTTTAAACTATAAAATATATTATTATTATAGTCGGGGATCGGATCAACTTGAATGCGACTTAACTTATACACCTAGTCCTGCCACAAAAAATATGTTCCTTTTACAGTATATTAATTTAGTGCACAATTATAGATCAATTTAAAATATGAAGGGCTTATTCGAGTATGTCTCCATTGGCTGTAACACAGTCCTTTAAATGTTGAGGCCAGTTATCAATAGAAGCACGCGCTCTTTCCAAGGCAAGTTCTTCACTGCCAATCGTATGGATTGTTTTAGTGACTCCAAATTATCAGGGCGTTTAGAGCAAGCTGTACTCTCTAAAATCGAACACAAATCATAATCCAGCTGATTAAGACCTGGACTAGATGAAGGGTAATCTTCAGCTCTGATCAAGTTCGGAACGTCCGTTTTAAGCAACACTGGGTGCATCGAGTTTTATGATCAGTCTTGCTGGAAGGACCATACTCGGTTATTGAACATAGTGTCATTAAGGGTCTTAACTACTATCTCAAGAAGGGTATCTTGATAAAATATCAGCGCAAGTGCTGATATTTTCATGATTTTTTCACAAAAATATGTATCAGTTACTCCTTCATAGCTAACACCCCACCAAACTATCACTGGGGTAGGATACACCCATGTTGCACTCTGTTGACTTGGGAAATTTTAATTGGTTGAATTGGAAAGCTTCTTGAGAGCTTTGAGCATAAATACGGTCATTTTTTTTTAATAAAAAATGTTGCTTAATTGTAAAAAAAATATCATCTGTAAAGAAAAATTACGGAGCGTATTCCGTACTCGATTCTGATACCGAATATGAAAAAAGGTTGAAGCTTGAACATTTTTTACAGTTTTAGTAGCTGACACGATCGGGGTCCTTGACCCTTGATCGTTGTGCGTTTCTATCAATATCGTGTGGTGCCCATATTCGGTGAAGTTTACTATGTATGTAAGTAATATTATCTTTTACAATTCGCGTCGAATAATAATGCAAGTACTAACATATTTATCTATACATATGTCCTCGTGTCTTTGCAAAATTCCGTCTTAGTGTGTACCTACGTCCTAAAAAGCCCTAGTAGTTTCTGATGCTCCGCGATGAGTGAAGTGAAACTTTATATAGATTTTCCACAATTGTCAGCTTAACATCACTCCCAGTAAAGCCGCAACAAGTGACCAGAGCGCACTAAAACTCGGTCGGGCGTCGCAAGCAACACGATAAAAGAAAACACCCAGCCACGTGTGAGCAATACGTTATCGGCGAGTGTCTGGAAAGTTCTCCGGCAGTAGCTCACACGTGTAGTCACTGAGGCGCGCTGAGGCGAACTGGCACATAACCGTGCCATCTCATTTGTACTTTGTGTGGTTTACACTTCAATATTGTACTCAGTTGTGTGGTGAATTTCTTTTATAAGATTTAACACTTTTAGAAACCGGTAGGATAATATTAGAGTGGTAACCTTTGAAACAGTTAACGCAGCGTCGAGCGTAACATTTTACCTCGCTTACGTTGTTCACGTCCCTTATGCAACTTTCACTTCAGAATCAAGGAGTTCTTTTTATTGTATTAAGGGAACAAACGAGCAGTCGGCGCCTTTTAATATGACCTGACACATCTAGACATTCGCATAATCATTATACAGACCCGTTGCCCTCCTTTTTTCCGTCCCTCCGGGGTGTGTTAGGTTAGTCTATGTGTTGAGATGCTGCTATCATATAGATACTGGTAATGATTAGTTGAGTGGGTAGAGATATAGTTTTATCTCTAAATCTGTACGTGCCTATATCTATGTATTTATTTTTTATATAGTAGATGCGTTGCCTTCCCTTAGGCCCATCCAATGGGCCACCGACTACTCACAAACCGTACGAAACGTAACGGCATAGCTGGCACTTTACGGTGGTGTCATGTGAGCGAGAGGCGCCTCCCCGGTCGAGCCGCGTCGATTCGGTTGCATTGCAGAATGGCCACATAGCGGCAATAAGTACGCGTAGGTGAATATGATAAATGAACGGCAATGAAATTTGCACAGAGATGTCTCTACTGATTGAACGAATTCTCTAGTAGGTGAACAAAGCGGCGCTCGTGATATTCAAACGGTTTGTTGATGGGTTGCCGCTAGCGCCTGTGCAAATCGGATATGCGCAAGGCGGAGTGTGGACGTATCGTGAAACAACAGAATTTGGCTGTAACATTCAATTATTCATCGATATGAAGGACGTAACTTTCTATTTGTCCCCTCTACGGTACAAAAAGACTAAAAAAGTATGCAGCGTGTGCTGCATACTTTTTTAGTCTTATACGCATAATTGTTATACAAACGTATAGTACTTTTCCTCATCCAATCCAATGGGCAACTGGACGCTCAAAGTATGACAACATTGCCTTCCCTAGACCGGTGTTATGTGGGCCAGAGCTACCTTCATTGACGTGACCTCATGGTTGCAGCAGTAGCACCGTCAAAGCGCTAGTATACGCTCTTTACGTCATTATTACAGCATAAATGAAAAGTGCTTTCGTCAGCTACGACAAGCGACTGAAGTTTACTTTTCAATATGAGGTAGTGCTATATCGGTCTGACAATGGGACGAGCGACCCAGCCGTTACACGGAGCACCAGGCTGGATGGCCAGATAAATATTCTGTTTTAACGGATCCGTACAAATAAAGCCATGAGACATTTACCTGAGCACGGAGCCGCAGGTCTTGTCGCACACGTCGCACTTGGGCGCCACGGGCAGGTTGCCCTCCAGCCACTGGTGCGGCATGATGATATTCTGCAAACAACCCTTACAATCTGTAAGCAATTAATATTCTACCCCGGTGTCCATTAGGCGGGATGGGCGTCGGTATTCGACAAGTGTTCGTTTCTACCCCAGTTATATAATAATATTAGATCCTTACATATGAAATTGGCGTCTTTCGTACTGACCAATTTAATCACGAATTTCTCCTCTTTTGTAAAGTACTCCAAATCCAAATTTGTACAGCTCATGTAAGTACATGAGTAAATAGCTGTACAGACGTGAATTCTTGATAATCGTGCTTCGATGACCCTCATTCATTTGTTTCTTTTCTTCTGTTTGCGTCACTCACTTTACAAAGTGGAAAACTTAAAATATCGCATGATCTACGTACGATTTCCACCGGCTACGGTGGTTCCCGGCTGCGGAAACGACTCGAAGGGTGAATGATGTGTATGGCGGTCGTGTTGCAAAAGAAAAAACAGTTCGTTTTTCCGACCTGCAGAACAAGCACCGTGGACGGCCTGAGACCCAAGTTGATAATGAAGAGTTGAAAGTTATTGAGGAAGCAGATCCATCGCAAACCACGTCCGAGATAGCTGCAGGCTGCGATGTTAGTGATATCTTACTGACTATATTTGACTGTTTAAATTCACTTGAAGCAAATTGGGAAGATTAAAAAGCTTAAAGATGGGTAAAACTTCACGAATTGACTGAAGCAAACCGGCAAAGGCGCGTCGACTGCTGCGTTACATTACTAAACCGGGACAATAATGAAGGCATTTTAAAACGAATTATTACCTGTAATGGAAAATGGATTCTTTACGAAAATCGGAAGCGCTCAGCGCAATGCTGCTCTGCTGGTCAATCGCTTCACGCCTCAACTGCTTCGCGACAACGCTAGGCCAAACACTGCACAATAGATAACTCAAAATAGAAGAGCTTCATTTGGAGAGTCTAAGAGATCCTCCGTACTCTCCGGACTTTGCTCTAACAGATTACCATTTTTTTCAAAATTTGGATTACTTCTTGCACGGGAAAAAATCAACTCCGATGGGGGAGTCCAAATCGCCTTCAAAGATTTTATTGATTCATGTCCGACTGGTTTTTTTAGTAAAGGGACCTGTGTGAGATGGCAAGAGTACAAACAATGATTCATACTTTGATTAATTATATATGCTATATTAAAAATATTCGACTTTATGTTACTCCCATACGAAGCGCCAGTTTCATATGTAAGGACCTAATGTTAGTGATGATTTTAGAATCATCACTATTATTAGGTTGAGCTTAAGTTTGTATACAATGTAGACTGCGATTCAAGGATTGATTTGTTTAAAGTATTGCTGCTGCATTGCAGGCCAACATAACACTAGCTTGAGCTATCTTCACAATGCGGTCGCAAAATTATCACTGTTTGTTTGATGAAAAATAGTACAAGCGAATAAATCTCTGCTTAGTCTGGGATCAGTGGCACTGATTCAGAATAAAAGTTAATTATTAATATACACCACACGTCAATATACATCACACGTCAATATACATCACACGTCAATATACATCACACGTCAATATACATCACACGTCAATCTTCACGAACTGTCATCTCCCTCTTATCTTCCGTAAGGAACCGTATCTCTTTCCATCTTCACTAACTATTTGGCTTTCACCAGCTTACACATCAAGTTAACCATGCGTGAAGATGTTTTACTACAATAACCAGCCTAATCAACACAACTCTTCGGAACACTCGGGAGTGATAAAAGGATGCAGAGGGAGCCTACATCCCTCTGAAAGACTAATGAATCTGCCTACCCGATTAGAAAACTGGCGTGATGATGTATTGTTGTTGTTGTACGGGGCCGAAACGTGGCCTCTTAATTTAGGACTGGTCCGCAAGTCTGCGATAGCTCAACGGGGTATTGAACGTGCTATGTTGGGTGTTTCTCTGTCTGACAGAATTCATAACGGACTTCGTTAATATATATATTCGTTATAAGGCAGAGAACTAAAGTCCGACATCACGCGAGAATAGGTTCGCTGAAGTGGCAATGTGCTGGTCACACACTCAGAAGAACAGATGGCAGACGGGCCAGTAAGGTTCTGGAGTGGAGGCCGCGTTTAGGAAAACGAAGTGTTGGTCGACCGTTCACCAGGTGGGAAGACGATCTGACGATCGATGAGATCGGTCGTCTTGGCGTTCATTGAGAGAGGCCTATGTCCAGCAGTGGACCGATAAAGGCTGATAATGATCATGAGGAACACTCTAAAATCCGTTTAGCATTGCAGGCTGTAACAGGGAATAAATCTACAAACGTACACACGCTCTAAACATATTACTCTCTTTCCGACGCAGTAGGGTGATAAAGATGATAGCTATTAACAAGTATATTAGTCGATGTCGTAGTGCGTAGAGACCAGGCGCTCATAAACTGGAAGCGAACAGGATTTACGAGCCGGCAAGTGATTCCGCGCCGGCCGCTTGTGATAACCGATTAGCTTCATTTAATGGCCGCGCCGACAATATCGGGGATCGATCGCTTTTAGTGGCTTGTGTTCGAGCGATATTTCTTAAGTGAACGGTTTCACTTGAGAAATATCACTGACTGCATAACTAAATACTCGTATATAAAAACCCTACTGAGCCCTGGAGGGATGGTAATGGTTTTCGAGTGTATGTATGCACATCCCTATGTCCCTGCTAGGGACTGACTGTCTTGACAGAGTCTAAGGTATGAGGTGTTACACTCGTCTTGACAGCGCGAGTGCGACTGGGCAGCCCGGGTGGATCACTTGTTAAATATGTTTAAAACGGTCTGAGGGTTTTTTACATTTTAATGTTAAGTTAGGCAATAAATGTTTCTCCACCATGGTTCAAGCCTTGTCGTAGTTGTTGTAGCCCTCTCGTATGAGGAGGGAACTAAAGGGCAAAAGGGCGTTTTGCGTGCGAGGATTGGAACCTCACCCCATTGCACAGTTCCAAAGTTGGTGAGGTTGTCCTGTGGTGTGAGACAACCCCATCTGTAGATGTGGCGTCCGTCCCTCAAAGGACTGATGAGCCGTCGAGGTGTTGATTTGTTGTTCCGTGGCACTTCACCAAAGGCGGCACTGAGGGCACTCGCGGTGGATTTTGTGGGTATTCTACACTATAATGTGCCACGAGTCCAACACGCCACCGGAACACACTCGGTAAATGCTTTTCCCCGCGTCAACGAAAAAAAAAAACAAAAAAGCTAATAGAAAGTAAAAAGAAAAGTGTACCTTCACGCCTGTTATCCCCGAAGAGGCAGGCAGAGAATAGTGTGCTAATACATCCACAACTCATAAGTTCAGTAGATATACTAGAACACCCGCGATAAGCCAAGGTACTGAGACCCACGATGTCATAGGTAGCAAAGCCTATGGCCACTTCAGGCACATTCAAATCCCGGACAATGTAATGTGCTGCTCAGAATAATCTGAGAAACATTTAATAACAGTTGCCCGACCTGGGGATCGAACCCAACGCGGCTAACGGTCTTAACGGGCGACACCCGTATCGTTACACCACAGAGGCGGCTTAAAAAAAGGTAATAAAGTTTGTTTAATAGTTTAAAGAGGCAAACAAGGAAGCCTTTTGACGACTTACGACGCCCATAGACAACCAATGGGCCACCGGCTAGTCTTTCACGAAATGCGACGGCACATCTGTCGTTACGGCGGTGTCAAGTGAGGCAGCGGTACCTCTCCGGTCGTATCGTCTTCCCACCTGCTGAACGGTCGATCATCGACTTCGTTTCCCTCAACGCGGCCTCCACTCCAGAACTTTACTGGCCCATCTGCCATCTGTTCTTCTGAGTGTGCGGCCAGCCCATTGCCACTTCAGATACTACCCTTACTAAAAGTTAATTTTTATATACGATTAAATGAATCGAATCATCGGTGACCAACCTGGAGAGCGGGGTTCTTTAACTCCTTCAATGTCGGTTTCCTGATCCCTTTCCTCTGCACCTTTTACCGTATTTCCCTCAGGGACTATGCCGAGAAGTTGTTTAGATTTATATTTCCATACCTCTCCAGATGTCTAGGTTCCACCTCGACCACCTAAATATCCGGGAGTCTACAACTGCGCATTTTACATGCATTCATTACTAGCACGTACTACTGACCTGTGGGACCAACTGTCATTCAAAGCGTACTAGGGTTCTTCAAGAAAAGTCTCAACTCAAACAAAACAACAAAATCCAAATAAGAATGCATCACGATAAAGATAGTGCAATTTCATGCACGCATTTTAATTTGTTTTGAGCTGTTTAATCATTTAAACGAGCTGCGTTATCATTAAGAGTACCACAAACAGAGCCGCGTGGGCGCCTCACGTCCCGGGGCCCGTCTGACCTCAACGACGTCCGTCAAAAAATCGCAAGGTCTCGCAGCTCTTTAAGAAGGAAGGGTTAGTATAAAGTGAGGGTAAGAAGTCTTATCCGGGGAGTTGTCCGAGATTCCCTGCTGCATCCCGCATGATCCTTTCTTCATGTCTTATGAATTATGAATCCTCTAAGCAGCAGACTGATTGTTCTTCCATCTTCGACCTCAATCGGGGAAGATTATATCTTATCTTCATATTACATCCAAATTTAAAAAGGAAAAAAGAAAAAGGAGTAGAGCTCCTTTTATGTAAAATATAATTGAGTAGCAAAATATGCTACTTAGACATTTTATAAAAAATGCTGCTGCTACAATATATGCAAAATTTTGCTACTCTTTGCAAAAATTAAAAACTACTAAAACCTCTAAAACAAACTCAAATCTAAGCTACTGGCACTGAATGCAATAAAAATGTTTAGCATTACAGCTCGCATGACAATTTGTTACTTCAATTATCCCAAAATAACATTATGAATGTTTAAATTTAGTTCACTGTATACCACATGTACCGCATCCATTACATCATCTCTTACAAACATCACCACATTCATACACACATTCATATCTGACAAACATTACTACAATCATAGTAACGTGCTAATTGCGTTTGTGTTTATTACATCTCGCCCTTTCAAACAGAGATAAGATCACTATGGATCTTACTCACAGCTACTAAGTAAATACAAAACTATACGATACTTTAATATATAATTTTCTTTCATAATATATTAAAGATGTAATGCAGATAACATTCTCAAAATAATGCACATAGACAATGCATCAACAAGTGTTGTAGAGCAACACCACATGTAACAGTACAAGCAAATAATAAAACCAATGTATCATGGATAACAAACACATCCTGATAATTTCAAATCCTTGAAATGTTCCATAATACATCCTTCATATACATCTTTGTTATCTCCTTAATCCAATCTTCATAAACGGTGGTGTAAGTGAGCTAGCAAATTCTCAGACTTCATCAAGTTATAAGGGTTATGCTCCGACTCCAAAATAGATTTAATTTTATTTCTAACTAATATTTCATATTCTAATTCAGCTTTAGGCAAGGATGCAAATTTGATAGGGTGTAAGTGTAACATTTATGATTCTCTTACCAGCAACTTCCCAAGAAAATATACTACCAAAAAATGGAGTAATACACTACTACAATTTGTATAAATTATAAGTTGATGTTTAGAGATACAACAATAATTGTTTTACAAAAACACTTAATTATTGTTTTTAAGAATAACTATTACAATCTCCAAGCAAACCGAAGCAAAATTCCCAATTAAATATTAAAGTATTAACAATTTAACATTTCAAAATACTGTTCATCAAGTAATTGTTCAAATAATTTCAAAGTGATATTATAATTATTAAAAATATTAATTTTATGAGAAGTTAACTTTTTAAAACAATTTATAACCTCAATATACACTTGGTTTGATAATAATGCAACTTTAAAGTATAACCATTGTATCTAAATACACAATGTGATTAGTATCAAAGATATATCCTATCTGCCTTCAATTTCTGTTAAAAAAAAAAACTTTGAATTCTTAGTTTTACTCTAATAATTTTATAATAATAATAGTTTTACTAAAATTTCAAAAATATATTGATTGTGAATGTGTGAAAGACATTAATTTATATTAAGATCAAATCATGACACGTTTCATATGAAAAACTAAATACTGGTTGAAACCAAGAACAATTATTTTCAAGGGGTACAATGATATTTTTGTTTTATTATAAATTATTTACGTTGGGCGCTACGAGTTACAATATATTCTATGTAATTCTATACCATTTATTCTATGTAATTCTATACCATTTATTCTATAAAGGGGAGTCAACATTGAGGGTTAAAGAGAAAATATCGTCCAAAAGTAGATTGGTGAAATACTTTTTTTTAAAAGAGATTTGTATATATATCCTAAAAAGGGATCTGTAATGTAATATTTTTATTTTGATTTAAATGTTCAGATATACATTCACACGGACTCGATACCGGGGATCGGAAAACTTCGTTATTATTTTAAAGAGGTTAGTTGAGATCGGTGGCTGTACCAAAAGTAGGCATAGAAGTAAGCTACATATTAGCTCTCGCTCACATGAGACACGTTTAAAATGAATTCAACTCCCCCGTTTCGTTAGGTTGAAAGATATGCATGTTTACTAACACTCCTTGTTCATATTACTAAAAACTTCGTAAGTTTGTTAGATAATATATTCTACAGTATTCATTTTGCGAGACAGTGTATTCTACAGCATTCTTTTTGCTTGATAGTAGTCGGATGTTAAGTATATGTATATTGGTGGGCAATGCCGTACTCACTCCGTCTGGATCCTCGACGAGGTGCGGGCCGAGGGAGGCGAGCGTGCTCCACTTGCAGGAGGGCGGCGCGCGCGCGGCGCAGCGCTTGTGCGCCTTGTACTTGCAGAGCTCGCAGGCGAGCGCGTGTGACGTGCCGAGCGCGCCCAGCGGCTCGCGGCATACGTTGCAGAACGTCGGCCGCGCGTGCGTCGCCGCATACCTGACAATATTGCACGTACCACTAGTACCTTAGTCTATGTCGGCATCGAGAGTATGAATATTCTGGGGTAGCTAAAAAGTAGATGCCTCTTATTAATCTTGAATGAAAATATGGGTGGCAGAATACACTTACGACCTGCAAATTTTTGCGTTATTCAATAACATGAATTAACTTAAATAAAAAGTATACTCTTTAACCTATTTTCACAAATTTATTGGAATAGTAAAAATTTCAGCCAACAGCTACGTAAGGTAACCTATTAAATTAACTGTGTGAATGAGTGTGCCAAGTAGCTGGGTTCCTAGCGATTGCCCCTACCAACTGTTCATCGTTTGTCGTTTCGATTTGCTTGCATTTCGCGTGCAGCAAATACGAATCATAACCTTCTAAAACGCCCCAAGTGGCCACTAAACGTACACAGTAAGTATAACATAAAGATTTTCTTTTCGTGTTTCTTTATTAAACACGTCAGTAATCTAAACAGGCAATACAAGTGCTAATTGGTTTCATTCCATTGTAGTATCTGATTTTCCTCACGTATCCATTTCCAATTTTATTGTTATTTTATATTTCGTATCCAATTTCTCCTAACGTCCTATGTAATTGTTATTATATGCGGCTTCTTGTGTTACATTATTTGCTGCAAGTAATATACCATAGTCAGGTCATAAGTTCTGGCACTCAATAGAAACTTTCCAGTTAAGAATGTTGGGTACAAAAATATTTGAATTCAGAATATTTCATGTACATAAGAATGTTTTTTTTTCTAACCCTACAAATGGTCATAATAGAAAAAAATATAGTTAATAATTAATAATTATTAAATGTGGAGCGGACGCTTCAAAAAGACCGTGCGCGGCTATCGCGCTAAAACTTTTGAATTTATCTACAAGATTCATTAATCAAACTATATAATGAGGACTCAAGTTCGGAAGAGAGAAAGTAAAGCAGCTTCGTAAGCAGACCTCGCTCTGTAAGGACGCAGGCAGTGGTAGCAGCTGTGAAGACGCGAATTCAAAGAAATCCCATACCCAATCAGAAATTGTTAGGGTTAAGCAAAACCACATTGAAAAGAGTGTTGAATGAAGACTAATGGCTACGAGCTTATCGCAGAAAAACGGGATTGATTTGGTGGAGTCAGTTAAGGCATCCCTGATCAAAGCAACACTGACATGGACCTCGTGCGTGCGGCTGCAGATGGTTAGCCACGCAGATTCAAGACCTGCATTCAAAATCACGGGGCTCTTCTCTAATTTCTTATATTAATTTTATTAAGTTCATTTTGATATGTGAATGATTATTCAAAAAACAAACACGTGTACATTATTTGACAATAAACATTTGACAGAACTTATGACCAGGCTGGCCCTTGTGGCCACCATACCCGCGCCGCGGTGCAGCGCGACTCGCACGGCGCTCTCCCACGTCTCCATGGCGCCGCTTGCATGTTCGCTTGCGTGTGTGACTCACCACTGATGATCCCCGGAGGATAGGCTGGCGACCAGGTCGGCCACGTCCGCGCCGCGGTGCAGCGCACCACGCACGGCGCTCGCCCACGCCTCCATGTCGCCGCGCGTGTCGGCGCACAGCACCAGGCAGCGGCTCGCCGTAATCACCTGCAGCCACATGTACAAATAAGTACAATAAATAATCTAATCTAGTAAGAATATAATCTAGTAAGAGATGCCCGTAATTCTCAAATAGGTTTGTGAGTAGCACACTTGAGCCATGGAGGAAGGTGAAATTTTGAAGTAGGTCAACGCATTACCGGTAGCTCTGTGGATGTTGATGGGCGTCGCTAGTCACCACCTTTCTCTTTAGTCCCCTTATGATATGAACTGTAAATCAGGCCACCAAGATGTCTCGCTCACGCAATTTAGGCGTAGAGTGTTATTTAGTGTGTACCCTATGTCTTAAGCAATAGAAATAATTATTTACCAGCTCATTCCCCTAAACCTTCATTGCTGGTTTTTTAATATTTGCTGGTAGATGTCTCGAATGTATTTAAAAACCAGTAATGATAAAGTTCCAAGACCCTAAATTTAGGGACATTATCACTTAGTAACGTCAATCCAACCCCAAAATGTGATAGAGAATATTGATAACAATTTATAACAACTTAATTACATGTAAAATTGAAAAATGAAAGGGACGAAGGGTAAAACCTGAAACTACTTTATCATTGTTAATTAAGAGAGCACCGGACAGACGTTCTACGGCCGTCAGGCGGGCATTTCGCTGGATGCTTAACTTAAGTGTCTTAGTGTCAGCTTTATTTTTATTGCAAATCAAAAAAGACCGAACAAATGGCTCCCTTCGTATACTAATACAAAAGTATGATGCGGGAAAATGGCTTTTTTATAATTTTATTTCTATAAGTAAAAACATAGTACTTTCATTTACCAAAAAGTTCGTCGCTATATCCACAACTAATAAAATTAAAGAGAGTCTTCTAGCCTTTACACCCACCAACTTTGAGAAATAGATTTTATCCGTAAAACTGACATCAATATTGAATTTGATGTCTTAAGTTTACGCGAATGTTAGTCATTACAATAAAACTACTTTTACGGATTTTATCTCGGTTTATTTAATTACTGAAATAGCCCGACATTTCGGATGCCTCACAGCAACCATGGTCACGGGTGGACTGAAATGACAGATGTCTACTTAAATAATCAAATAAACCGCGATAAAATACGTAAAAGTTGTTTTATTGTAATGAATATTGAGTTTGTTCTATCTATTTCTAAAGAAAAGATTTTGTTTTCTTCATAACACTATAAGAGTTGACAAAAGCCAATGGTCCGTGGTACTCCCGCTCGTGTAAGTGAGTATTGCGCTCGGAGGTAGTGTCGTGTCGGCTACATGGCACATTTAGCATAGAAACTACCCTCCGCAGCGGTACACTCGACGAGATCTACATCTCACGTTCTCGCCTCGAAAAATACAATACCTGGTTAAAAACATTCACTACATTGGCTCCGTTTACGAACAACATATTTGGTGACTTTTGAAAAGTTCTTTTGAAGTCATTATTTACCAGCTCATCCCTCTATACCTTGATTGCTGGTTTTTAATACTTGCTGGTAGAGGTCTCGAATGTATTTAAAAAACAGTAATGATAAAGTTTCAAGACCCTAAATCCCTAGATTTAGGCTCCTAGACCTTATTACTTAGTAACGTCTACTTTAAATTTGAACAAATAATTTCATTTACGATAAAAACACAAAAGAATGAAATGAATATTATGAACATTAGTTTTTTTATAGTATAAGAAAGCAAACGAGCATTTGATTATTGTTAACGTAAACGTGTTGTCATTTTCCCCATCCAATAGGTTGACAGAAACTTACAAACCGGTGGAAACCGGCGACAGCATAGCTGACATTTTGCGGCGGCTTCATGTAAGAGAGCGAATGTTACTCATTACAATAAAACTACTTTTACTTACTTTTTCGCGGTTTATTTAATTATACAACTAGCCCGACGTTTCAGAAGCTTTATAGCAACCATGGCCACGGGTGGACTGCTCAGTCAGTTGTGGTTGATGTAAATCTTCTGAAACGTCGGACTAGTTAAATAATTATATAAACCGCGATTAAGTCCGTAAAAGTAGTTTTATTGTAATAAGGGTTACGTCCCCGGCAGAGCTCACGCCGACCCTGTGCAATGCATCAAGGGCAACATCTAGGATTAAGAGTTGTTTTTAATGTATCAATGAATTTGGCTACTTGAGATAGAATTTTCATATGTTTATGTTGCCTGTATACATCTGCTAACGTGCCGCACATGTGTATAAGATACTGGCGTTGAGATACACTTCAATTTTCCAATGAATTTGATCCTCGCCTTAGGATACTTTAGTCTGCGAGGGTTGGGTGGAGGGTGTAGTCTACGCGCTGGAAGTACCAGGACAATACAGCTTACAACTTTTCTCTTCACCGACATAATTAAAATGCCCATCGAATATGCAAATTTATGACATAATTATTATATAAATTATGAGTAGGTTGTCGAAGGTTCCATAAGCCCCTCTCTAGTTCAATCATCAGACCAGCTCGATGGTCACATAACATTGTATCGGCACCTGATGTACATATAATTGCCGAGTTTCACGGCAATACATCTATTGGAAGTACGTGTAACTCAGATCCTTAAATTCTATTACATAGGTAGTTACTTATTACAGTTTCATTTAATAGGAAATTTGATCAAAAAAGGAAATTTAAGTTCTGGCACTTTTATAGAATAGGGGGGCAAACGAGCGATCAGAACCTTTTTACGACTACCGGCGGCGCTGAACATCCACATAATTAAAATGCCGATGCGTTGTCCTCCATCCTCCCCGAATGGGCCATTTCTACAATACAAATAGCATTGGCGGTAAGGCCAACAGTTGTAATGAGAGCATCTTATTCTTCATCATTATCAGCCCCCATCAGTCGCTTATTAGACTTAGGACACGTTCAAAGAAAGCCAAGACAGCCGATATCTCGCTACTCGCATCTGGAATGCGGGGGACAACTACACGACGCCCTTCCCATAAGTGTCGACTAAAAGTATCCCTTGCTGGCCTATCATCTGTACTTCAAAGTGTATGACCAACTCGTTGCTCCTTCAGCGAGCTTATTTTTCGCGTGACATCGGGTAATTTACTTCTTTGTCTTATGAATACGTTGGGAATTTCTATCAACACCTATCATCGCATCTACAGCGAAATTGCGAACAAACCATGATTCTGCCCCGTAGATCCCCAAGACTGGTCTTCGAGCAATATCATGTCGTATTGACGACACATGAACATGGCTAAACTGTTGGCGATAATGTCAAACTCAACTGAATCGTCCTGCAGACTTTTTCAATCACCACCACAAAAAGACATTTGACGTTTTCAGTCCAACTTTTAATCCCGATTATTATTGGAGGCTACTCCTTAAGGAACAATTTCAGGCACGTGAGTCAACAGCGTAACACTTACCGAATTCGGGTCTCTCGCGCAGCCCCTGCATGCATGCATGTGTGTCCGATTAAACAGCACGCGCGCGTCAGAGCTGGCACACACAGCTGTTTATTTAATCAAGTATTATGTAGTGGAGTGTACGGTGTGGACGCACTGCTTTAGCAGTTTAATACCGACAATACGTGGCACAGCCGAGGGACTCGTGCTTCTGTGTGTAGCTTTTACAGTTAGCTTGAAATAAACTTAATGGCGGCATATAACTTTACAAGTGCTATCATCACCAACCGGGTATTTCCTGGAATTAGGTCGTGTATCAAACTAGCGATTTACCCCGGCACCGCTGGTCCGCCGTGGGCCGAATCGCTACTTTAATAAATTTAATGACCTTTAAAACCTCAATATAAATTTGCATATTGTAATCATTTCAATAAGTTTTAAAAAGGGCTATTACAACATATTATTATAAAACAAAATCCCACAGAGCTGTGTGCCTGTATGTGCACGATTTTCTCAAAACTTACTGAATATATTTTCAGGCAAGTTTCACTCATGGATAGAGCGTGTCCCGAAGAAGGTATTTAGTGTATATTAGCTCAGGTAATAATCCCGCCCCCACCATGGTTCAAGCCTTGTCATAGTGGTGGGGCTTAGTAGCCTGGGGTGAACCCAGGCGTAGCCAATGAAACGAGGGAGATTTCTGCACCCCTCTTATAAGAAGAGGGAGTTAAAGGATGGGTATCTCACCCTATTGCACTGTCTCAAAGGCGGCGGGGTTGTCCTATAATGCGGCACAACCTCATCTGGACTTGGTGTCGGTCCCTTAAGAGGCTGACTAGCCGTCGAGACGCCCTGATGATTGTTGTGCCGGGGCACCTCACCAAGGGCGGCACTGGTGGCACTCGCGGTGGTTTTTGTGGGTATTCGGTACTATAATGTGTCGCGAGTCCTACATACCACTGGACCCCATCCAAGGCCACTGAAGGCGCGTAAATGAGTCTCCCCGCGTAAAAAAGCAGGTAACAATCCCGCCCCTCTCTTTACGGGCGAAGGCGGGCGGATCACTATTTATTAACAAAACGCAAATTGGAATCGCCCCTATTTTTTCTTCTCTGTCCCGCGATAAATTTATCAAAGGGCTGTAGAGGGTTGCCGCTGTCAACACTACTGAAAGACATATTAAGAATTGCAACGACGGGAAGTGTGGCGGGCTAAGACCGATTTATATCAAAGCAAGCAAGCAAACAAGGAGTCGGGAGCTGATACCGTTTTACTATTATTATAGCATGAGAAACGCGCAGTCAGAGACTACGACTAAAAACGGCTATAAAGATTCGCATAATAGATAATCCGATGCGTTGCTCTACTTCCCTCGTGGGGAGTAAGGAAGCAGAGCAACGCACTAGAGAGGACTAACGTTCCGCCGGCTACTCACAAACGCCACTCGTTATTATGGTTCCTTGTATGTAAAAATTTGTCTAATCTTGGACTCGGCTCTTTAAATATGTGCCCACAAAATTTCATGACAATTCAGCACAGAAAGACACTCTTCTTTATTTCGTAATGCGCGTATAAATGTCAAAACTTTTATAAGTTTAATTATAATAAAACATTGTATTATATAATTAGTAAGTGAAATACTAATAAACATTTACGTCGACCTGGTCTTGTGGCGCAAGGGGGATGAACTATAAGGGATTAAATCTTAAAAGCACAGCACGCTGCAAAACAACGACAAAGTAAAGCTTTCAAAGTAAAAGCTTTACGTGGTCCGCTCCGAGCAACGTGAATTTCACTGGTACAACGCACTACGTTTGGCTCACTGTGTATTTTCGCTCGCGCTCGTGTGTTCGATTGTCATAGGTAAAATGAATGGTAGTTTAGGTTAGTGGTTTGTACAGATATCATTTAATAAACTACCTTGAAGATTTAATACGACTGTCGGTCGGTTTAGTTGGTAACGTAGCGAGTAGCAAGGCACGTTGATCTACATGTCGCCGTCTAAATAACGAGTGTGATTTTATTTCATTTTTATTAATTCCTTCGAATTTCCCAGGTATGATAATTGTAATATTCTAATATTACAATTATCATACCTGGGAAATTCTGTAATTGGTTTAAGAGTACATAATGATACTAACTAGTATTGCCCCGCGGTTTCCCTCGTGTAACACGGTAACATTCCATATTATAAACTTGACTCTCTTAGGATTTGAATTTATAAAAATGCGTTGTTAGTGATTACTTCCATCATGAAAGGAACCTCTGTGCCAGATTTAAAGTTTCTAGGTACTATAGTTTTGGTTGTGCGTTGTCTGTCCGCCAGTTAATCAGTCACTCAGTAACGCAAGAGTTTTATTTACATAGATTACAGATAAACCATAGTTGCTTAATCATCAAGTAAAGGAGGTAAATCAGATTCGTAGTAAATATCAACACATGCAGACATACAAACATTTTAATATACTGATGCAGTTTACCTGCAGCACAGAAGTTTATAAATATATGAATACACCAGCCAGTAATGGTTATTTCATAACATTACTGCACCTTGTTGCTGCTATTTATTTAATATTTCCACAATACGTTCGTTTTAAACATGTCAGTTTATGTTCATTACGCTAGCATTGTTTCTGCCCCGTGCGTCGTTAATATTACCGCGCTCGACTATAATTCTAGTTCATTTCCTCATCATCATCATTATTATCAGCCCTAATCTGTCCACTGCTGGACTTATGTCTCTTTCAATGAACGCCAACACGACCGATCTCCTGCTACTCGCATCCATCCCGGACTGGCTACTGCATGGAGATATAATCATACACATCATTGAATAAAAACAAAACTAAAAATGAGAGTTCAGACGGCATAAGGGACAAATACAGATTCCATGCTGATAAGAACAGCGGGTTAAATTTGTTGTAATGCCTATCTGTCTCCTAGCTTCGTCCGGTGGTTTTACCCCCGAAAAATAATGATTACATTAAAAGATCAGAAATGTCCTTAGAAAGAATAGGTCAACTTTACAAAGCGCAGATCCGACCGCACACGGAGTACTGCTCTCACCTTTGGGCTGGAGCCCCGCAATATCAGCTCATTCCATTTGCCCATATTCAACGTAGAGCGGCTCGAATCGTCGATAGCCAAGGTCTTTCCAACCAGATTGATACTCTTACTTTGCGCCTGCAGCTGAATTTCTTTACAAGACTGCGCGACAAAATTCAAAATTTTACCGGCGCCATCTCGATATTCAGAAATCCTCTACCGTGTGCGCACCGTACCGTTGAAGCGCAATTATTTCCCGCGCACTATTTTCTTATGGAATCAGCAACCCCCTCGATACTTCCGGATCAACAACCCCCTCGATACTTCCGGATCGATACGATCTTTAAGAGAAAAGGCTACTTATCTCTATTACAAGTGGCCCAACTGCACGTTTGCCTCTTATGTTATAGATAAAAAGCTCTGAAAATAATGATAATAACATAATAGCAATTTCGAGAATAATACGTAGCCATTAAGAAAACACTCAGAACACTTAACAAACCCCGGATTAGAGTATAGTGCACCGAGCGACCCCCCGCGGCCGGTGGAGGTCTGCGAGCCGTTGATTAAGTGGCTCACACTTCCTGGCTCCGACACCTGGAGCTCGGTAACTGAACCGATCATGGATAAGTATGTGACAATTATTGCCGGAAAATATAATTATTAACGAAAGCTTTCGGTAGGCGCAAGCCTTTGTTTTACAGTAAACCAGAAGTCGGAGCCGATCGACGTTCATCAATATTCTCACAAATGAGAGGCCCTCCTTTCCCCCTACCCTCCAGTTGGCCGGCTAGATAAGATTTATTATTTTCGATTATTGTTATATTTTGGTTGGAGCATTCTAAAAGATAAATGATATCACAAGTTTATGTGTTAATTGTGTGGATATCATGGCGCAGCATAATGTGGGCATTGCTGCGCCATGACGATGGCATGAAAATGATTCATGAATCATGATCATCGATTGCATGAAAGTGGTTAGGCACTTTAAGCAGTATTCATGGAGATTTTCTATCTGCTCAGGAACAATCCAATTAGTTAAAATTCTATATATACAATTTATATACGAGTATGTGTAGAATAACGAAAATGTCTGTTAGTAACATTTATGTTCACTAACGACGTGGTGCATTGTGCAATATCGGCTGCGATATTAAATATAGGCTAGG
>JAFELO010000881.1:276518-299123 GCA_017140195.1 Eumaeus atala
TCCCCGGCTACTCACAAACCGCAATTAACGTAAATGCCTAGTGCCACTTTCGACAGCTCACTTACAGCCAGAGATACATTTCGTGAATTGGTGGTTGGTAAATAAATTTAAAACAGTTTCATTAAATTCAATCCCAGTTCACACCAATGCAGATTACTCTTTAGTTTTACTTGTTTCATTTGATTAGTCAATACAAGAGATAAGGCGGCAAAGGTACACCGGAATGCGATAAAGTGCTGCACTGTTTAAGTGTAAGTTTTCCCCCGAGGATTCACCCGCGTACCATCTATCATCAAGGCATATCTGCGCTCTGTGACCGTTTTAGTGGGGGCAAACGAAAGAAAAAGTGGAAGGCTATCCCTGCTAGTCTAACTATTGGTTTTTGCAACATCAGGGGGTTGCATTCCAATCCCGACGCTGTCCACCACAGCCTTGAGACAACTAAGCCGGCTCAATTCTTCTGACGGAAACGCAGATATCTTCTCCGGTTAATTCATTTTAAAAAAAGTACTTCATTCATCTTAACTTACCTACCCAGCGAATAAATTGGAACAATCATACCACGGGCTGAAGTGTGTATTTGTACAGGAGAAGATGTCTGCTATCGTCGCCTCTTCAACCTTGAAGACAAGGATCTATTCACCCTTTGGCTGCGTGTAGATAGCGATAACCACACCCGCGTCTACGCGTGCCTCTACAGATGCCATAACGGAAATATCGAAATAGACCGACTCCTTGAGCACATAGAAATGACTACAGATTCCGTGCTGAAACAGATTCCAACCGTAGAGATCGTGATACTTGGTGATTTTAGCGCCCATCACTTTGTGTTACCGATCATGGGGGAGGGTCTTTTCATGACTTTGCTTTAGCGTTTGATTTGATACAATAGGTATCATCGCCCACGCGAATCCCAGACGTGGAGGCCCGTAGTCCCTCCCTGCTGGACCTTCTGTAGATCTCCATCCGGACAGCTACCTAGTTTCCCACAATTCTCCTATGGGCTCGTCGGACCACTACCTGATACGGAGTACAGTGCCCAATAGACGTAGACCACGGATTATGTAGGCTGTTGTCGCGTCTGAATTTACAGGTCGGCAGATTAGGATGGGATGCGGTCATTCTTGGCATCCTGCCCATGGTGGTGGCTTTGCTTCTCGCTGGATAACCCTGACGCCGTTGCGGAGCCTGCCGCTGATGTGGTGATTCAGGAAATGGAACTTTTTATTCCGTTCTCAGCGGTACCGATTGGCGGCAAATCATAACCTTGGTTTGGACGCTCCTTTAAGCTTCGCCATAAACTGGATTGTTACCAAGCGTATGCAGCAGCGGCGAATGCACAGGACGTAAATATCAGAACAAAAGGAGGTGTTCAGGAGCTCGTGCATTCTGGTCCCTAGCCAGGGCTGTCTTAGGGACATTTGCTAAGCCATCCTTCCAAGCCAAATACTGGGTTCTCTTCTTGCGTCGAACTCCTTTTTGGATAATCAGGGAATTCCGCCGCCTACTTTCCCGCTTACTCGATGCCGGATATCAAGTTCCGGCAGAGCGCCGTGAGTAAAGCACTTCTTTCCCTGGACATTGATAAGTCGAGTGGGCCCGAAGGCGTCGCTCCGATTATGCTGCGAAAATGTGCTCCAGACATCGCTCCAGTATTGACAAGCTTTTTCCGATTCTCCTACTCTGTTGGCGTAGTTCCCAGCTCTTGGAAGACAGCTTTAGTGCACACGATCCCTAAAAAAAGGTGACCGCACCGACCCACCTAACTACCGACCTATTGCGATAACCCCTGTGTTTTCCAAAATTATAGAATCCTTGATGGCCTTCTTTGCTACGCAGATGATAGCACTGGGGATGCTTTATACTCCCGGGAACACGTCAACGAATATCGGGAACAAGCTCGTGTCTGAAATCGAGGAATCCAAAGTCTCGGAATGGGGTCCACTGAACTTAGTCCAATTTAAGACTCATAACACACAAGTTTACCACTAAAAAGTCACCCTTCGTCGTATCTTCTCGTTTTCAAAACACCTACCTATCGGCCTCAAAAAGTATCGGAATACTTACTGTCGACATATCGAGTAACGTTCAGTACCGCGGTCATTTGGAAATGAGAGCTAAATCAGCCTCAAAGAAGCTGGGCGTGCCCAATAAGGTGAAGAAGTATAATCCATCTGCAACTTTACAAGGCGCAGGTCTGACCGCATTTCGAGTATTGCCATTGCCCACCTGCGGGTAGGAACGCCGCAATATAAGCTCGTTTCACTTGACCGCATCCAATGTAGAGCGATTCGAATCGCTGACGACCAAGTTATTTAAGGACAGCTCGATTCTTTGGTCCTTAAGAGGAGAATTCCGAGGAATTGTTGGGAATACCAACTGCAAAATTCCATCTTCGGACATCCCGATAGAACTTTAAGTTCCACGCCCACCACCTTGAAGTCCGGAAATGCACAACAATGCAGTTTAATCGCCACCTCTTACCGCGCACAACCGTACTGTGGAACCAGCTGGCTCCCTCGGTATTTCCGATCTGATACGACTTAGAGGTCTTCAAAAAAAGAGCATACACATTTTTTAAAGCAACATGTCTGCAAGACGCATAGTCTTGCAGGTGTATATGGGCGGCGGTAGACACTACCCACCTGCTCGGTTGCGCCCAATTTCATAAAAAACAAACAAACTTAAGCACTTATAACATTGGTATAGCAAGAGGTAGCGCCTGCAGCATTACTGCAGAATTGGGCCGACACGACGCGGGATGCACCTCTCGCTCACATCACATACCGCCACAGAAACATAGCTATTCTATCGTATATTGTGCGGTGTGTTAAAATCCTATTTTGAAAATAAAAAGGGATTATAAGTAGAGTTGATAGTCAGCAAAATATCGTAATTTTGCCAAATTTAGGTCAAGTTTCGGATACGACGCTGGCTATAGGTATCGCTGCAGGGCATTCTACGGAGATGTCCATATCTACGAGTCCGCCATGTTTTATCAAGTTCTGCCTGTTAACGAGCACTATATGATGGACCGGCTCTTAATGTAAACCATAACTGGATATTTTTATTATAATCATCATAATCATTCTTTGAACGTGCACTGCCGAAGATAAAACTCATTCAATTGAGCTTATTCATTAAGTGAGTTTTATCTTCAGCAGTGGACGTTTAAAGGATGATTATGAGGATTATATATTCATCCAATCGGATGGCCACATATTGGGTAAACTGAAAAAATATGCGAAAAATAGATCGTTGCCATACAATAAAAAATGCGGACATGTGCAATGTTAGTCGCAAAAGACGAGACTCAACAACAAAAAAGATTATAAGTCATGTTAATAAAGTAATTTATGAATGCTCGTAATAACGCCGGAGTGCTGCGTACATTTAATAAATGGAATACAAAGAGACAATCCAATTAAAACAAAAGGTGACAAAAAGCTTCGCAAGCTCGTAGCGGTGCACGAGCGACGGAGTTTTTGTTTACAACCATACCACTGACATCTGAGCTCACAGACACAAGACACAGAACAAGGACACCTTATGACGTCACGGGAGTGAGAGAGAGAGAGTGACGAGCTTATGCAACTAAAGATATGAGGATAAGGAGCGCATTATCGGGTCTTTGCTCTCGCTATATTAATTTTCAAACCTATTCATTATATTATTGGGTTCTTACAAATGTTCTGACTCGAATAAGGTATTTCGATTGAGCAAAGAAAATATTGTCATTAGCTGCTAACAGGTTCAGCAGATGTGTCTCACTACAACTTGGATGAAGAAGCTAAATGAAGCGTTTGAAATATTTTTACTCCTCTTTTAATAAGAGAGTACAAGAAAGCCGGGGACTAGGGAAGAGGATGGTGACCTTTCCACATTTCACAGCCCCAACATTGGTGCGGTTGTTCTATGGTGCGGAGGTGGCGAACCGTCGAGGCGCCCTGTCGCTTCACAGTTCCGGAGCAGCCCGCCGCAGATCGCGTGGCACTGCTCGCGAATACGAATGGTTAAGACTCGCGATGGTTTTCGTGGGTATTCTGCACTACAATGTACGGATCCCAAACCCTACAAGACGCACCCCGTCAAGAACAGATGGCGGTCGATGCTGGTTGTAGTTTATGTAATTTTTAGTAAAGTTTATCACTTAAAAGTGTAGTAATATAATCATAAAAAAGTATAATATTTATTCAAATTATAATTATTATTCAAATTATATAATGTTTCAATATTATTTTCTGAGTCGTCCAGTCTAATGTGTAGAACTTCCTGGATCCTAATCGTGCAAGTTCAAACTATATTTTATATTCTGAACAGTGTGACATTGTCAAATATAATGAACATATTGACTATATCCTCGAGCAGTTATCGGCTTTAGAGCTGAAGTCTATTTATAGCGTGAGCGATGTGTCGCTATAAACGAGGGTTGGCGAGGATTGGGATCACGGATTTCATCAAGATATGATCATGGTCAAACAGTAATTCTATGCGTACTTTGCGGAGGCCAAAAGGACCCCTTGGAGTAAAGCAGAGCAAAGCACATGATCAGGATTTGCTGACGTTAAAGGTGTAAATAATGATTTAAAAATATAACGAGTGCGCGGTTCGGTTGACATAATAGCTCAATTATTAAGCTATCATAGGGATGACAAGAACGTTGGACACATCTTATCCACTAGAATAATATCAGAACCTAAGATCCACCAGATTTCTTTTTAAGATCCACCTGTTAGTACGTAAAACGCTGGAGTCGTTCAGTACATTTACCTGGAAGCTGTTGTTGGCGTTGCTGATGCTGCACTCTGCAAACGTCGCCTCCTCTAGCTCAAACTCATCCCACAACTGGCTCTGGAACAAACACACATATTTAAACATCCAGAATATAAGCAAATAAAATAAACTAGCCTGACTTATTGGCTGATTGATATAAAAATGTGTAGCCAAAACTACTGCACCATATAAGCTGAAATCTCTAAGCATTCACAAAGAAAGGCTTTTTTGAAGTTTCATCAGTAAGTTGGCGAATTACGGGTTGAAAATATAATATGGTATGGTCAGGTGGCGTACGTAAAGAATTCTAGGTTTCGTGGCAAACTACATATCGTAAACATACGACAATACGGGCGCAGCTCTCGGGCCTCCCGGGAAAGAAGATCAGGAGGTAGTTCCAGGACTATTCATTTCTCTAATCCGGCGACGTTAGTCCAAACGGACTACCAAAAAAGTAAAATCTTAAACAAATCGATCTGTGAATGCATCACAAGATAGAGTGAAAGAAGCGAGTTATTACTACTACTTGTTACGCTCTCGCTCGCAGACTCCGCACATTCGGAACATTATTAATATGACCCGGAACGTTACTATGACGTCATATCATTTAATGAATGTTGTTCAGCTAGCTTCTTGATTTACAAGACGTTATCACGTCGAAAATAATGTTATACTATTGTTTCTAGTTATAGACGAATATTTTTTTCGTTCACTTTCGAACACTGACACACGAGCGTGATTTTAGTTTCTCTATCGAGTCATGTTTTGAAATTATATTTCATTTGGTGCGTTTGCGAGAAATATGTGAGTGAATTTTTACGATACGCTTTGGGACTTAACATATAATATATCACGAAACTGACTGCCTCGGATGGAATATTAGTAAGCTTGTTCAAGCACAGTCATGGGGTTCTGGGTTCGCTTCTCGGGTCGGACTAAAATATTATTGAGGTTTTTCAATATCTAATAACAGTCCGCAGTCAGGACGTTGGCAATTTTTCACCCCCGTGCATCGGAGAGTACGTTAGGCCTGCGGTATTGCGCCTCATTTCTCTCGACGAGGACGACATTCGTATTACGAAAAAGTAGATTTTATAACTTTTCTTATATATTGTAGGGGGACAAACGATCAGAATCAGAGCCTTTTTACGACTGCCGACGCAAATAAACGTCACCATAATTACTATGCCGATGTAGTACCCTACTTCTCACCTCCCCACCAATGAGCTTGTTAACAAGTTTACAAAAAAAACGTTGTTTGGTAATGAGAGAGAGAGAAAGGGAGAATGCAATCTCCCTCCGCCATCATATTCGTAGTGATCTATACACGTAGAACAGCTCCACATGTTCGACACACTCAGGACGACATATCACGTCAATATTAAATTTTTAAATTCAGTAAATTGCGAGGCGCCCAGCGACCAGCGCTGCGTGGAAATTAAAAATAAACATTTCCGTTAAAGGCGGTTCCTAGAAGCTAATTTATTTGGATCGTTTACTTATGATCTACCAGTAATAATATGCTCTTCATGAAGACATGTCATTTAATCATTACGTTTCATCCACAACTGTGTATGGCATAGACAATTAAGAACATCTCTCTGGTGCATAAGAGACAGGCCGCAGCCGGTTGCCAGGTCTTCCTTTGACTGTATAGGTAATGAAATTACCATATCTTATAGTATAGAAGGACAAAAGAGAAATCTAAGAATGGATGTATATGGAGTAAAGTAGTATTATTGTAATATGTAAGTGCTGTTAGAATGTTAAACGTTAACTAAAACGAGGTTAATTAAATTATGGCTGTTGAATCAACACAGCTTTCACTCCGTGTACCAGGCTGTGACAAACATTGAGAAGCTTAACAAGTAATTATACCTCACCTGTATTGAACAAAGTACCATATGTCACACCCCTCTAGGTTAAATAAAACTAATCTTTGCCAGAGAACATATATGTTATGAAGTGAGTTGGGCGCCAAATATAGTGTTTATAATGAAAACACTCACGGGCCGAGGCACAAATATTCAAGATAAGAGGAGGAGGATATCGTTACAGTTCAATTAAATTCTATAAAAGAAATCACCACTTCTGGGGGTAAAGGGACTGTTACAGGTTTAGTCAGAGTTTTAATTGTGTACATTTACTTAACGATGACCGATAAAACAAGGGGGTCTTTCCGTAGTCACAATCAAGAGCCATCTCAAATAGAATAAATACAATAAATAAAGAATTGAATCAATCAAGTTTTTGATGATGGTTAGAAAAAAATGAGGGTACGAGGTCTTATCTCGACAGTTGTCCGAAACTCCCCGCTGCAATCTGGATGGAGCTCTTTCTATATATAATTATAAATCCAAACCACCAATTGTTCACGGATTGTTCTTCAATCCTCAAAATCAATAGTTGAAAATTATGGTGACATCAGATCTATATATTAAATCCAAATTTAAAAAAGAAGGAGGATCTCTGAAAAGGATCACACAACCAATAAGATTCTCTTGGCTTCATCTGTCAAATAAATCAGGCAAGATATATACTCTGTTATAAAAAAATAAAATTTAACACCCAAATTAAACGCGTGGCATATACTATTCAAACTAACACAATAATGATACGGTCTATCAAATTTATAGCCATAAAGATCATTTAAATACCCCTATCAATATGTACACATAAGAGCATTAAGTCATTTTAACATTAATAAAGATTTTTCGAAATATGAGATATGAAACACGGCGTCAACAAGAAATCATGAACTCACCCTTTTATATTAAATCAATTAATAGTTCATGGTATCCTGACACGGATATATAGGTTCCCGGGCGCAAAAGAAAGAAAAACTATTTAATTATCAAATTTTATGTAATACGGCGAAAGGATAGCGTCAGCCATAATTCCATCCTCCACGCCGAAAAAAAGAATAAGAGTGATATTTGTTCGACACCGAGCACACTTTTAGTCTGACATTCAAAGATAACAAGGTATAATTTCCTTAAATATTTAAGTAGCAAAAACATAATTGCTACACATATGCTCGTATACTTTGATTGTCTCGTAGTCTAGGGGCAAGCACGTTCGGCCGCAGATCTTGTGTACGGATCCCAGGTCGGACGAAAAAGTGTTTTGGGGATTTCTAAATTTCAAATTCGCGTCGCTAGTCGCAAAAAGGCTCCTATTGCTCGTTTGTCCCCTTTTCTCGTTTATACTATTATATAGAAGAAAAATCCATTAGTGAAATCCTTTAATGCTACTCCGTTCTGTAGATTTTTTGAAAATCAATCACAGACGGACAGCTTTGTTTTATAATATGTATAGATACAGATCTTCAAAAGTTGGAGGGGTCAGCTCAGTGCGTATGAGAACTGTGATGCAAATAAAACCGTAACACATATTGAAGTACCGCGAGGGCCTGGTTTTATGCCCATTTGGCCGCACGTTTTTACACGCTACAATCTTCTACCACGTAGTTCATTTTTACTACCATTAGAAAAATGTATAATGTGGAAGATTATTATATTAGAGAGCAGGGCGTGGGTGAGCGATGGTGTATGTCCGGCATATCCGCTGTTACCGGTACATCCGGCGTGACGGCCGGCCGGATAATGTCCGGTTTCTGGATATTTCGTAGAGGCAAGGCATTTCCGTTAGCGAAACACGCGAGGTCATTGTGTTAGGAAAATTGTGAATAGTTATTTTTGGTATTCATATGCCTTTTTAGTTCCGCCGCCTTATAAAATAATGGAGCATGAAATGATGAAGTCATGCGGTACTTATCATATTGTTTGGTTTATCTCAATTATTTTTTAAATAGCATACACACTGTTCTTTCTGCCTATCCCTACTGGCGTGTGTTCAATACTTTTGATTACACTTGGACGGTTACTATTTCACGCTCACATTTTTCCCATACTACGGGTCTAATAATTTGTCAAGGATCCAATATCTAGAAATTCAACTGTGGCGATGATTATGACCATGGAAGTAGCGCCGTGGAGCAAGTAAATCGAGTAAGTATCGAGCGAGGCGCTAGCCGCGGCGGGCCACCTGCGTAAATATTTGATCAGCCGCGAGCTGCGCTCCTTATTCGGTACAGGAGCACTGTCTCCGAGTCGCACCTGTCTGATCAGAATCGGTGGTCACGCGGAAAGCGAGTTCCACGTGAGGCTGCGGATTCAAGTCTCGGGGGTCCAAAAATGTTACTGAGATTTTTCAATATCTAACAACAGTCCGCAGTCAGGACACATCCTGTACCACAGTACTTAGCAATAGATGGTGTCATAGTGCATTGCAGCGAAATTGGACCAGCATGACCGGTTAGGTACCTCTCGCTCACAAGATACCGCCGTAAAGTGACAACTTCGGTGTCACGTTTTGTGCGGTCTGTGAGTAGCCAGTGTCCATTAGAGCGGAGGGAGAAAGGAGGGCAACGCATCCGATCCCATTGCTTGCTTAGTCTCCCAATACTATAAAAAAAACAAATGAGAGTAGTCAAGAAACACCCGGATGGAATGAAGTTCCTTTCGATTAATTAGTGAAGGAATTGAAATTAAAAATGTGTCTTTTAAGTTGTAAAGTTATATTTTATTATTTTATACTAAAAATCCTTATAAATTTAACAAAACAAGAGCGAGAGAGAGAGAGAGATAGAAAGAGAAACATAGAGAGGGAGAGAGAGAGAGAGAGAGAGAGAAACATGCGCATGTCGCGCGGCTTATGTTATAGTAAAAAGTATCGCGACAACTTTTCGTCTGATTTTTTTCCGTCTAGTCACTTTCGCAACGCGCGATATGGGACTCCGTTCTAAAAGTAGGCGGTGGTATACCTCCCTCCTCGACTGCGTCTGATTTCTCTCCAGTCTTGTCAGCCTTTGGAATAAGGCTCATTGCCCTATGAGACTAGAGTGCACTTGTGTCTGATTACGTACTGGTGCAGGCACCATCATATAGTCAGTGAAGGTTCATAGCCTACATACGTATGTGACCTCACGCTACAGCGACACGTGCGCACTTGCCGCCGCACCGTCGTCGAGTCACGTGACATGACCGGCGACGACAAGCAAATGCGAAGCTATAGTTTAAGAGGACGCGTAGCCTTCACCCCTTACCACAAAATGTAGGCACAACCGCAAATATTCTAGAATAAAACGCTTCGGTTCCGGAGGTCATCTAAATGGTCATTGAGTATCTTTGCGGAGGAAATCCCTAATAATAATATAGTAATATAACACATTTTCATATAGTATATGAGGACAAACAAGATGTCTCCTCTTGGTGACTACCGACGCCCATTAATATCCGCATATGTAGATTCGTTGCTATCCTTACCCCACCCACCCTATGTGTGAGAGTTGAATTTAAAACTAGACTCAAAAATTATATGCATTTCTATTTACATATCCCTCTGAATGTATCCAGGCTGGCCAACACGTGATAGCATTAGGCCAGCCATTAGCAGATTTAAAAAGAACGCCTGTGCGCTCGAGCCCCGAACCCTCGGGCGTTTTAATCTGAAAATTCTCTAGGTTTGCAGTAAAATAAATTTGTATAAAGATTTAAAATATGTCACATTTTAAAATATTACTTTACATTTATGAAGGTATCTTTTTGCACGTATAAATAACACTTCGTCTCGTTGATCAATGAAAAACATCGATTTACAAAAATATTGAAAAAGTATAATAAAATGACATGCATATTTTTTTCGTATTATATTTTATAAATAGGATATATCCTATCAACAAATAAAGTTTTGTAACAATAATTGGTTACTCTGAGTATACACTACTGAATTAATTTAATTCATGAGGACAACTACTGTAACGCACGCATGACAGTAAGCACATATTATATACATACCGTCGACCATCTGGCTCCGTTGGTGACGTGGCGGTTAGCCCGCGTGTAACGCCAGAGGTCGCGGATTCCAATCCCGCCCAGGTCAACTACACAAGGCGCAGGTCCGGCCGCATAATGCACGAGCACCGTGTTATCAGCTCGTTTTATTTGATTGCGACTCGAATCGCTGACGACCAAGTTGTTTACGGACGTCTCGATTGTTTGGTCCTACGAAGAAATGTCGGTTCACTGTGCCTCTTTTACTGTGTCTTCTATGGGGAGTGTTCCGAGGAATTGTTCGGCTTATTACCAGCAGCATACTTTTTATCTCCGGACATCGCGACAGAACCCATCACCTTGGTGTCCGTAAATCCACAACACCGCGTACAACTGAACTGTGGAACCAGCTTCCTCGTTATTTCCGATCCGATACGATTTAGAACTTTTCCCCCCATCTCATAAAAAAAAGTACTCATCAAGATCGATCGGATTTCCTATATCAGATGTTCCAGTTTTCAAAACAAATTACACACTATATATTGCCCCGGCTTATTAGCAATACACTACAAAAGTTTCATTCAGATCCGTCCATGAGTTCCGCAGATTAGCTACTACAAACATACAAAGATACATACACACATTTTTTTTCTTCAAATTCTTTCTTTGCTAATGGTTCCCGTAACCTAAATATTTTTCAAAAAAACACAGGTGCTACTGTTTTTTTTTTTTTGAAAAATATTTCATGTAGAGACACACTCTTAGTACAGTATTATTATGTGTATATGTTATCTAATAATACGCTATAATAGTGGGTAGTTATTAAAATGCAAATGTTTGTCTAATTTGTGTTTGAAAGGGATACTAGTAAAAAGGCGATAATATATTTTTCTGTATAAACTTATGTATTTACCCGACCGCGCCAGAAGGAGCATAATATTTTTCCAGCGTGTAGATAAATTGTGCTCCCTCTTATTTTACCCTTTTTTAATGGAAACCACAACTAGTTGAATTTCCAAAAATTCTTTCTTAGTGCTCACTTACACAAAGAAAAGAACGTCTGTTCCAAAGTTCAAGTTTCTAGTTTCGGCTGTGCGTTGTCGCTCACCCAGTCAATCAGTCGCTCGGTAAATGAGAAGATTTATATTTAACTAGCTGTCCCGACAGATGTTGTTCTGTCATAGGTTCAATTTCTTGTCATTGTGACGTGTGAACATTGAAAAAAATATTACGGTTGAACAACACTTATCACTTATTTGTATAAAAATAGATAGGAGCCGATTCTCAGACCTACTGAATATGCATATACAATTTGGTAACCATCGGTGTAGCCGTTTCGGAGGAGTAAGGTAGCTTACATTGTGACACGAGAACTTTATATTTATAAGTTAAGTATAAAGTTAAGTATAATAGTAAAATAAGTCAAAACTAAACTTTACAAATCTCGAAACATAAATTAATTTTGTGTTTGCTAAATGTTGCCAGGGCTCCGGGCACCCCGTTGTTCCGTGTATCTCGACCTGCCGTCCACAGTTGTGTTGAGACGAGGGCGGCAGATAAGTTATCGCGCCACCTCCAGGGCCAGCCTCCCGGAGGGCCACAGAACTCAAACAAGCCAAATTAATGTAAGTTACATTAATGTCAAAGGTACATACTTCCCCCGCCGGAACATTTAAACTAATACAAATTGAACTTTATAGTTTTACACCAAAGATACATTTTCGTTAGTTTAAAGAGTTGTCAACAATAAGTAACTTTAGGTAAACTTCACAATCGAAAACAATCCATTCAAGCCCGAGATGGCCTCGCGCTCTTGAAGGTTCCGTGTCAACTTGTAAATAATTAATTAATTACAGAAATCGATTCCCTGTGATAACGGCCTTATACCTTTTTTTTGTTGACCCGGTGAAACGCATTTACGCGCCTTCACGGGCCAGTGGGGTCCAGTGGTGTGTGGGACTCGCGGCACATTATAATGCCGAATACCCACAAAAAATCACCGCGAGTGCCACCAGTGCCGCCTTTGGTGAGGTGCCCCGGAACAACAAGTCATCTGAGCACCTCGATGGCTAGTCAGCCCCCTAAAGGACCGACTCCACCTCCGCATAATGGGTTGAACCGCACTACGGGGCAAACCCACGAACTTTGGGACAGGACAGTGGGGTGAGGTTCCCATCATCGCCCCTTGTCCTGTGCGGAATAGCGCCACCTCAATTTCTCCTTTGTCCCCTCATCTTATAAGAGGGATACAAAAAGCTCGTCATTCTTATGCTTCTTAGTCCCCTCTTCCAATAAGACGGGTACAAGGAGCCACCACCTCCCCTCGGTTCAACTGGCTTCCCAAGGTATCTCGGATCACCTCAGGCCCCCGGCAGCTACATGTTTAATAATTTAACTAAAATTAACCTCCTAAAGTTTCAACAAATACATTTACGTTCCCAATTTCAGGCATGCAGTACCCGTTCTCAGTACCGAAGTACAATAACTGTGACATTCGTACGAGTCGACAGGTGTGAGAAACTACAGGTGCTCCGGACATTGCCACGCGGCTAATGAACACGGAGCCGGTGCTGTGTACGTTTAGGTTCACTTGTTCAGTTCGAGTACAACGTACAGTGTACGTTGCACAAGCGCACCGAGAAGGTACGTCTCGCGGTTTACACTTCGTACCGCGAGCTTCACTGTGACGTCACACAAAGTTTGGATCGAAACTCTCTTATAGATAAGAATTACATACAATAGTAATAAAAATATGTAACATTCGTAATTGGACCATTTAGATTCAAGTTTTTTTGCATTGTACCTGTTTAATATAAATTTGTGTTTAAAGAAACGCCCCGGCTTCGCACGGTTTCTACTTTTAATAGTAATTAAATAGAATATGGGTATCGTTTACAAGAGACGAGACAGTGAGCCAAGCTTGCTGTCTCAATTTTCACGGTCGCGTTTTCGGCTGGCTTCCCTTCTCTAAGTATGTTATCTCTATGGTGCAATAACGTCAAGCTGGAACCGCACGGTTATAATAATAATAATATAATATATTATTATTATTATATATAGGTCATGGCAGGTCGAAACTCGGTTGCGCCGCAGTCGCGCGGTGCGATGCTCATGACAGCCACTGTCGGTCGGTGATATAATGGACAGTGTGACCCTTACAAGTCACCAGCAGGGCCTTTTACAAGTCACCAGCAGGGCCATTTACAAGTCACCAGCAGGGCCATTTACAAGTCACCAGCAGGGCCATTTACAAGTCACCAGCAGGGCCATTTACAAGTCACCAGCAGGGCAATTTACAAGTCACCAGCAGGGCCATATACAAGTCACCAGCAGGGCCATTTACAAGTCACAAGCGGGGCCATATACAAGTCACCAGCAGGGCCATTTAGGGCACAAGTTAATAGGTCAGGGCGCCGGCTTTCGTGGGCTCGTGTTGAGTTCAGGAACATCACCTGTGCTTTCCTGGTTACTAATGATGTTCGTTGTTCATATATTTCTATAGTTTATAGCATGAGAGGATAGAAGAGCAGTCGGAGTCTTGTGATGACTACCAACGCTCATAGACAACTGCATATTTGTTATACTGCCGAGTTGCCCGCCTTCCTCCCACCCTTCCTATAGGCCGCCAAAATCCGTGAGAATGTAGTTGTCACTATAAAGCGCTATCATATTATCGTGAGGTCCTCCCCATGTGCCCGTCCGAATAGGCTACATTACACCAATTGCTCTACATCTTGCGGAAACCTCTTTTATATTAGAGAAAAACTTCTTTCCCTCCTATAAAACTTATGCAATATCTCCCGAAGATGTGGCACAAAATACTCCTCCCTGTAATGTCCAAACGTATGGAGTAATAAAACAAAATGTACCTCCCGGTATTGTACGCCCGAGAGATATGAGGTCGTTAAACCTCCTAACTTATTATATTTGGGAGATAAAATATATGCTTTTCCGGATCATTTCGTAACGGGAATCTATATAAGGACGTCTTGTGTATGTTAGAAGTATATTCCTAGTCTTGTTATTTTCACTAAAGCTTCGTTTACCTAAGAAAGCGGTGCCGTCATATAGCGACGAGTGACTTCAATAGAGAATGCTCTATTGACGTCACTCGTATACTCAATTTGGTATACGTAGCCAATGGAATACGATCACCGATGTTCTACGGCCGCTTTATGACGACACTGCTTTCCTACGGTACCCAAGCACTTGTTCCAGTCAATGAAGATGGTGTAGAGTCCATGAACAGGTATTTAAGAATTTACTTAAGAGCTGTATTCAGACTGTTTAGTCGATGAACATACTAAAAGGAGCATAGCCCAAAGGAAGTACCACTTTTGGGGGTTTTCTTGTACCTTCCTTGGTACCCCCTCTCACCTTCCAGACGTCAGGACTCTTATAATTCTCGTTATCCAAGCAGTCTGAAATCTAAGGTGAAAGGCTTATGATCCCCTTTTATGATCATTTACTGAATAGACCATTTCGGCATCTGACATTTTTAAATTTACGCAGCACACACGAAATTTCTAACTAACATGCGACTGACGGTGAACACGGCGAGTACCTGTCTGGTAAATCCGGTATAGGTTCTTAATAACGCGTCCATTGATATCCGCACGGTCACGGAGATTTGTTGCCACCCTCCTCCAATGGGCTACCGGATATCGTCTGCTAGTGAAATCTATACATGTGAAATCCTGTGTGCGGTTGATTTTCTAAAATATACTGAACGAATTTTTATGTGGTTTTCACCAATGTACAGAACGATTCCCGAAGAATCTTTTAGCATATATTTGTGTTATTCACCGGCGAACCCAGGTCGGACCGCCAGCGCAAGATACATAAGTCTCCGTGTCACAAGACACTATTGTTTCATAATATGTGATTTAGTATACATTAAATCACAATGGGTTTAAAAGATTTACTCTACTTAACACTTACTTTCCTGTAGCTCTGGTCCATAAACGTCATAAGCCGCAGCAAAAAAGTAAAATTATACCAAATACTAAAGCGTATTCTGGCAGAAACTAGGTGCTGTTTGAATTACACATGAGCGCGCACATCTAAATCTTACACGGCCGATATTGAATCCGGTGGCCCGCGGACTACTCTTGGAACACGTTCAACATGTCATATGCCGGCTCCATTCCGTTTTGTGGTCTCGCATGACATTAGTAAAACATGTTCCTTTCAAGTTTGTATTTTTAAGTGCAATGTAAGTTGTCATTTCGAAATTTGCTAATGTATCATGTTGCATAGCCGAAATGGGCCTACTCGACCAGGACAGACCTCTCACTCACATGATACCGCCGCTATAGGCCGCGGATACTCGGTTTATTTGAGGGAAACACATTTGTGCGGAATTTTTTTGGGCGTCGGTAGTCTTCAAAAGGTTCTGACTTCTCGTTACTACGTTATACACTACCTATATTATACACAAAAATGCCAAGACGATAGATCTCTTACTACGCGCATCCATTTCGGGCAATGACACTCCTGCCATCACCTTCACCTTCGTCTACACGTGTAAATCTGACGACGATGCAGGAATATATGCTACCACGCTCGGTGTGGTGCGAAACTAGCCACAAGATCTGTTACAAAGGAAGGCAACTCCGACTGTTCGAGGTTGAGTTTCATTCTTTTCATCAGAAGTGCTCCAGTATTAGCACTGCGACCATTTGTCGGTTTACACTTCTACTGATCCTTAACCGACTTGTGTGTCTTGAAAACACAACAACAAAAGACGTTCCGTGAGTTCTTGTCCTTAGTACACAGAACTGTCATGACCCAACAGCAAGCTTAAGCGAACACGTTCTTCTCCTTTCCTTCATTTTTTTTGACGATGGGCGCGATTTAAAAGCGTAAAAATAACAACAAAATAACAAAAAGCGTTAAAATAAACAAATTAAGTTCAGCCGTGGAGGTGTAATAAATAACGATACTCAGTCTCGCAACTGTGTTAGTATTGTAAGTAATTGAGTGGCGGCATATAAAGTCCGCTAACGACGTAAACAGGTACACGAAATACATTTCATAATATCGTACGAAGCTCTCAAGACTTCATAAAAGCAAAATTACAAATGAATTTCTCGCAACACACGAGAATGTTAAAGCACATTCAAACGCCTGGGGAAAATAAAATATGCAATTCCTACGTCTCTGCGTCTTTAACATCTCGCCGGTGGGAAATAAAGTTGAATCCATAGACATTACATTAGATTATAGTCGTATCGTTACAAGTTATGTTACAGCAACACGGGTCAGATGTTGTGTGTGATGTGTGCTACCTTACCAAATACTATACTAAAACCTCCCTTGGGAACAGCTCTATCCATGGAAGAAAACCACATGAAAATCCGTTCAGTCGATTTTAACAAAATCGATCACGTATAGACAGGCTGTGTTGGTTTTTGTTTTAGTTATGTATATATATCAAATAAATTTCCATTGTCCAGTAACTGAAACAAATCCTTGTGGTACTTTTTTTTGTTGACACGGCGCAACGCATTTACGCGCCTTCACTGGCCATGGGTGGGGTCCAGTGATGTGAAGAGCTCGCAGCGTCATCGCCAACAAAACCCACCGCGAGCAACATTCGTGCCGCCTTTGGTGAGATGCCCTGGAACAACAAATTATCAGGGTACCTCGACGGATAGTCAGCCTTTAGGGGTAAAGGACCGACTCCACCTCCACAGATGGTGTTGTCCCGCAATACAGGACAACGCCAAGAACTCTCGGACAGTCCAATGGGGTGAGGTTCCTATATTCGCCCCTTGCTCCGTGCGCAAAAGTGCCTCGTCCTATTGCTCTAGGGGACCCCAAGGGACCGGTTAACTGCTCTTCAGCCCTTCTTCTTATAAGAGGGGTGCAAAGGGCGTCCCCCTCGGTTCAATTAGCTTAGCTTGGGTTCACCACAGGCTACTGAGCTCCGCCGCCACGACAAGGCTTGAACCAATGTGGGGCTTAGTACAGAACTAGGCTAACCTTGAGGAATCTGTCACATTCAAACATTGTGAATGTAACAGATTCCTCAAGGCTGTTAACATTACTTATAGAATACAGACGGAGAAATCAGCCTCCCTGCAACAGTATGTTGACCACGAC
Source organism: Eumaeus atala (assembly GCA_017140195.1). Lineage (NCBI taxonomy): Eukaryota > Metazoa > Arthropoda > Insecta > Lepidoptera > Lycaenidae > Eumaeus > Eumaeus atala. The sequence continues at coordinate 294,233 of JAFELO010000881.1, forward strand.
CGTTCGACAAGGAATGTCATGAATGAGATGATGACGATAGACTGCAGACATGGAGGATCACGGATCGCTCATTTGCCCCCTATTCTATCTACCCCTGCCTAAAAAATCAACCCCTGCCGCGGACTCCAAACATTACACGCCGACTTGGGCATGTACTTCTAGAAATGAAATTGTAACTTGTAGCAATGACAAACAGTTTGGACATTAATAGTACTATTTATGAATTTGTAAAATATTTCACTGACTTGTATTATTCCATTTTATATTGTAACTTTGATTTATATAGATCACAAAATATATTCTAATTAATTAACAAGAAGTAATTGAAATACGTGTTTTAAATATGTTATATTTTTTATGAGATAGGGGGCAGACGAGCAGGTGGGTAGTGACTACCGCATCTGCATCTGCAAGACTAGGCGTGGTTCAGACGCGTTGCCGGCCTTTAAGGACGATGTTAACGGAAAGTATTTAATCCGACATAGTGCACAGGTCCTAGGTAATGTGTACACGTCTTCAGATCTAAGGTTAATCTTAAAAAAAAAATTACTAGAGATGAATGAAGATGTTTGGTAACATCATAGGTCACGACGCTAAAATTACGACCAGTAGACGGACAACTTTTAGTAAGAGGTAGTGCTATGCTGCATTGCAGAGGAATTGGGCCGGCACGACCGGGGAGGTACCACTCGATCACTTGATACCGTCGTAAAGTGACATCTACGGTGTCGCGTTTCGAGCGGTTTATGAGCAACCGGTGGCCCGTTGCGGGTAATGTGTAAAGGAGGGCAATGGGTGTCGTTAGTCGTAGAAGGGCTCCGATTTCTCGTTTGTCCCCCTTTACTATAACAAAGAAGAAAAATAGAAACAAAGAGAGGAAGAGGAAAGCCAAGGACATATTGTGTCGATCAGATAAAGAAGAAAGTCAACGTCGCATCGGTAGAACTGAAAAGCATGGCGGAGGTCAGGCCCACGTGGGAAGAAGAACTCCACAGACTTTGTACTAAAGAAGACTCACGTACTCGATGAGTGATGGAGCCTAATATGATGCACTTATGTTGAACGCACTCAATTCGGTTGTAATGCAACAATGGTATCGCCACTTATACATCTTGCATACGACAATAATACTAATAACCAATTTGTTTAATAACACAGTTGCGGCTATCTCTACAGAGACTGTCCAACTGCGCAGGCCAAGTTACTGTGCACAAGTGTGCGCGCATTGCCAAGTGCTCCTTCGTACCTCCCATTCCGACGTGACGGCAATCCGACACAGCCGTAGAAATCAGACCGGCGCGGCGGCTTAATGTACTCCGAGCCACGGGGGTTTCACACCGACATCTTCCCGACTTCGGACTGTTGTTAACAAATTGAAACATCCCAGTAACACTTTGGACCGACCCGGGACTCGAACGCAGGACAAGGAGACTGTGGTCGAACATGCTTACCACGTTCTAGCACACGAGGCAGTCAACATTATTTATATAGTAATATGCATACGATATCAATTAACTAAAAAATAATAACGAGTAAGCGAATCATAATGTAACGAGATTTAACTACAGGGAGAACAGTATTGCATTAGTCGCAAAGGTTACAGGAAACTGTGCGGTGTTGTATTAGCAGAAAGGTTACTAGGACAGGGGTCGCTACTTTCATTAGTTCCGCGATACTATTTGTACATATAAAGTAACTGTCTCATTGATATATGTTGGTACTATGACCTACGCTAAGGAAGAATTTAAAAAATCATTCACGATAAGTAATTGAAAGCGGGGACTTTCGTCCTCAAACGACTAAAGTGTTTGGACACTGTTTTTCATTTCTGTTAAACAGAAATAAAGTGTAATTCTTTGAACCCCTTTAAAAAACTTCTCTATATTTGTTACTAACAGTCACAGCCAATAAGCATTAGATTGCTATAAATATACGCATAATCGTATGAGGCGTGACGTGTGTATGTGGAATGAGATGGCAAATCTCTTTCCCATTAGACGAAGAAACTGGAACAGCTAATTACACGATCCAACGGAGACACATAGGTACATATATATGGGAATTTGTAGAAATAGTTCTAAAAAGGCAGGAAACCGCCGAACGTATCTAGTTTATTAACACAATAAGTTACTCGTAAATTGTTCATTAAATAGGCTACAAAATATATTTTACAATTTTAAGTGTTTAAGTTTTCAGTAGTTTTATCTAGAAGTTACTTTTGTTGAAATCCGAGTACGCTATTGCACAACCATTGAAGAGTTTCTCTTTCTCTGAAGTAAAGAGAAACATCTCGACGACATACTTACGCAAAAGTTAGTTTTGTAAACTTTCAAGTTGATTGAATTAGTGAAATAATTATAAGGAGTAGTTGCAGCAAAATCGCAATTTAGTTTGAATCTCAAAATGAAAAAAATGTTTTACAACTTGAACGCCACCTGATTTTCTTGGTAAGAAGTAGATGTTGTGTTGCGGCCGAATTAGATTGGTACAATCAGAGGTAGCTCTCGCTCATATGATACCGCCGCACAGTTGCGTGACTATGATGTTGCATCTGGGGCGGTGTAGAAGTAGCGGTCATCCGCTACTAATGCAACGTCCCAGACGCAAATAGACTAACCCATTGGAGTGGAGAAGTAAAGGAGCACAATACATCAGCAGTTGAAGTATGCTTTTGGGTCAAAAGACAAAAGAGCACTCCTTGTCCCACAATAAGATCAGCTCCATAACATTATCATTAATCTGATTTACATACGCATGGAAAATTTCAGCTCAATCGGTAACCGGGTAGTGGATCACATTGGACTTGCCGGATTCTATTACAAAGAAACATCCCCACAGGACGTTAATTTAAATAAAAGCTCGTAAAAAGTCGGTACCGACTTTCATGGAGGCAAACAGCCATGGGCGTGGACAGTTAACGGCCATAGCCGAGACAGCCGTGGTGGTTGTTAATCAGCAGTGCTGGCCTCCTTATCTCCAATGTCCCACTAGAAACACAAACTACACAAAACTCGACATACCTGTCACTTTGTGGCGGTATCTTGTATTCGAGAGCGAACAGTCCTTTTGGTTTACATTGTAAACGTTCTAGTGACGTTACTTAAGGCTGTGTTACCGTTTATAATAGTACCGCTTTCTTAGGAAATCGAAGCAATACTGAAAATTATGACGGCATGTGAAGTTTGCCAACATGTTTTGGACTGGTTTGATACTTGCCAGATTTCGAGCACACACAAAATTTCCCTTCGACGAACTTCAGTGAATCAAAATGTGATAAAGGCTGAGCTGTGACAGATTAGTCTCTCTGTTAGATTTTCCATTAATAATCTGAGATTTAACGTTCGTCGGCAACGATCATTGCCATAATAATGTCATATATAACATGCCATATTACAGTATAAGTGTGCGCTGACACAAGAGCACCCTCTCTTTTTCATCCTCCTATACCTGTGAGACGACGTCCGTAATGTCCGGTTAGAAGTCAGGCACAAGATCGACGGCATGACGTGCTCTTTAAGCCACGGGACTTTAACAGCGCCGAGTTCCTGATTCGGTTATTAAAAATAGATAATTCCCAGTGAACAATTTTTGGTCCGATTTGGGGGTTGAAACCATTCCACAACCTGAGGTTGAACGTGCTAATCTACGAGGCAGTTTTTGCGATGGTGATAAAGTGTCAAGTACAAAATTAATTCTTTGGAACGAGTACAGCTCATCCGCAACAACCAAAATACAAATCTTTGGAGTTATCATATTTGTATATCCTTCTTGTGCTATTTTTGTGTACAAAAAAAGTTTGTGTATAAAATATTTGAGTTATTTTGATCAAGTTTAATTATTGTATTTTACAATAAGTAATTATTTAATTTAATATTAAAACATAAATTGCGTCAATACACTTAAGCAGTTAATTGTATACATTTTCTATTGAACTACCCTACAAATTTTTTTTACCTGATGATATGTCGAAACCCGTAATAATGTAAATTGAAAAACAAATTATTTTTGGAAAAAGTATATAAAGTATATTTATTCATTCAAGTGAATATAATATTGATTCATTTCAAAATAGAGACTATTAGAATTGCTTTTCGAGAGTAAGCAACCAAATAAGAAAAAATAAACAACAACAAAAATGATCTAAGAACTGTAACCTATTTCCCCATGGAGTCATAAAAATCGCATGGAACGACCATAGGACTGTTACTTATGCTGCTTGTGTGTTGGCAGAGGTATTTTTTTAATATTAAAGGGGAGCCAACGAGTAATCGGAGCCTTTCTACAATTACGTCGGCCCATGAACATCCGCATAGTTACTATGCCGATGCGTCGTCATCCTCTTGTCCTCCTTCCCAATGGGCCACCACACACCACACGAAACGTGGCACAGAATATGTCACTTTACGGCGGTATAATGGGAGCGAGAGGTACCTCCCCGATCGTGCCGGCTCAATTCCGCTGCAATGTAGCACGGCGCTACCGCTTATTTATTCTAACTTGGAGCTCATCAGAAATGGCCCTTATTACCTGGGAGCTACGGGCGGGTTGTGTTCAACTCGCACGGACAGTAAAACCTTTCCAAATGACGCTCGGTGACGGAAGCAGGAAGAGGCAACGTTCGGGCGTCGCAAGTGGTGCAAGTACTTCCAATGGTAATCTGGAGCATGTCGATGGATCATAATCTCTGATCCCAGCTTCGTACGGCCGTGACTATCTCTTGTAGTGTAGTGACTGATATGTATACCTTGTGTGTAATGGATGTCCCGACTGGACAAATTTTAAAAAAGCCCACGAATTAATATTTTTTTTAATAGTAGAAGTGGGTGTATTAGTCAGTAATTAATTGTATAAGTTCATGTATTAGTCAGTCATTATATTTATATAATTAAAA
>JAFELO010000881.1:299588-314233 GCA_017140195.1 Eumaeus atala
TCTCTTGTAGTGTAGTGACTGATATGTATACCTTGTGTGTAATGGATGTCCCGACTGGACAAATTGTAAAAAAGGCCAGGAATTAATATTTTTTTTAATAGTAGAAGTGGGTGTATTAGTCAGTAATTAATTGTATAAGTTGATGTATTAGTCAGTCATTATATTTATATAATTAAAAGTATAGGTGGGTGTATTAGTCAGTTATTATATTGATATAATTAAAAATATAAGTAGGTGTATTAGTCAGTCATTATATTAATATAATTAAAAGTATAAGTGGGTGTATTAGTCAGTCAGTATATTAACATAATTAAAAGTATAGGAGGGTGTATTAGTCAGTCAGTATATTAATATAATTAAAACTATAAGTGGGTGTATTAGTCAGTCAGTATATTAATATAATTAAAAGTATAAGTGGGTGTATTAGTCAGTCAGTATAATAATATAATTAAAAGTATAAGTGAGTGTATTAGTCAGTCAGTATATTATTATTTTAATCATACAATCGCAGTTTTTCGTGCGGCCGACACTCACGCATATGAAACCGAAACTCATGTATTTTGTTTGTCATGTATGTAGGGTTTATATATAGATTATATATATATTATATAGATTATAAGTATCTCGAGTCGTAGTGTAAAAATGCTGATCGTCCTTGTAGTAAACAGAGTTGTATTCAGCTCACGACTTGAGTGTGGCCTTGGCATTGCACGCAGGCCTTGAGCGAGTGCGTGTCAGAGGACCACGTCACAGGCGACAGCGAGAGCGACTTGTATGCACTAGCAGCGTCTCGCGATGTGTCCCGCTACTCTGCAAATTTTCTTCTGAAATTGTCACATTATTTCCTGAGAATAGCCCGTTCAATAAAACATACGAAACCTTTCTACTACCTAGCTTGTAAAGATGGCCCTTTGCGCTTCCGATTCCACCTCAATTTCAGGATAGGGACGACCGCTGTGATGGTGCCGGTAACGGTGTTAGAAAACAGAAAAATAAATTATAACCGCAGGCACAAGTATACGACGAGGTCATATCGGCGCAGCCCAACTCTGTTAAAACTGACCACACAGGCACGTGTATAATATCTATACAGATAAAAAAATAAATTATAACCGCCGGCACAAGTATACGACGAGGTCATATCGGTGCAGCCCAACTCTGTTAAAACTGACCACACAGGCACGTGTACAAACAATATCTATACAGATAAAAAAATAAATTATAACCGCCGGCACAAGTATACGACGAGATCATATCGGCGCAGCCCAACTCTGTTAAAACTGACCACACAGGCACGTGTATAATATCTATACAGATGAAAATCTCGGTCTGCCTCCTGGTCTAGTGGTAAGCATGTTCAGGATCGGACCGTCAGACCTAATTATGGTCGGACCTAACTGTTATTGGGATTTTTAATTTCTACAACAGTCCGGAGTCAGGAAGTTGGCGGTGTTACATCCCCGTACCAGAGTACGTGATTTCTCTCCGGTCTTGTCGGATTACCGTCCCATCGGTATAGCAGTTTGAGACAACACGGAGTCCACTTGTACCTGCACATACACTTCTGCGCTATAATATGTCCTGCGCAGGTGGCTGTTTTCTACAGAGATTTATAGAACTTAAATTGTTCCTAAATCTGTCTCTTTGCAACCACTCCGTCTGTGTTTTTACAGTATACGAGAAGTCGGACCTTATGACGACGCCGATCCATTAACATCCTCATAGAGGTTACGCGAATGCGTTGCCCTCTATCCGCCTGACTCAAGTGATCACTTTACAGGGGGTATCATATCACCGAGAGGTACGTCTATAATTCGTTGCCCGCTTAGGTCTATATAGCGTCCATTACATTTAGCAACTTTCCATTGTGTCCAGGGGTCGCGAATTCGAATCCCGCCTAGTCCCGTAATGTTTATGCATGTATTTCTTTAATAAAAATCTAAAATAGGAAAAATTTCTTAAATTAACAAAAAGCACTTAATATATTTTGGTTGAATATTATAAGTAGTCTTAATGAACACTAGTCTTTACGATACTTCCCACGGAACTATGCCAGCGAGGTGTTTTACTTAAAAAATACAATAAAGTTATTAATCGTACCCACTACAATAGAAACCCCGGTCTTTTCGGTCCTTTACTCCTCATACGCTTACACTATACATAGGTACTCCATGCAGGGTACAGCCTCGACATCGGCCGGATGATAGCTCGTGTTATCGGTGCGATCGTCGTAATTGGATTTGCCCGCCTGAGGCACGAGGCAGGAAATGTCGCGTTCACTTCGACTAATTAAATGCCGCACTCTATCGTCGATTTCTATCAGATATTTTTCTTACAATAATATATTTATCTATATATCTTATTTATTTTGTTAAATAATTCTTTCACGCTAATTACACAGACAACAAATCCGTTATTATAATTGTACAAATGTACTACTTATTCTATGGAGAAACTCCTTCCAGTAGTCCTCCTACATAAAAACAGCAATATTAGTGTATACATTATATATACCATATAAAATGTATAGACAAACAATAATAAATAAACATAATATTATAATACATACATATATATAAATATGGTACGAACGATCTCCGTACAGTAGCCGGTCCGGGATGGATGCGAGTAGCAGCAGATCGGTCGTTTGGCGTTCATTGAGAGACGCCTATGTCCAGCAGTGGACCGATAAGGCCTGATAATGATGATGATACATAAAATAAATACCAAAAATACACTCAAGTAAACGTACACAATAACAAATAAAGACTCATCAAATAAATTGTTTGTTTTTTTTTACAATGATAGCAAAAAAGCCAGACTAAGTTCCGAGTAGCGTCTGGACGAAGACTGGATTTTTTTTCTAACTGAATGAATATAATTCTCTACCAAATATTTGTCAAGTAATAACTTGAATAAATAATTAATCGATATACTGTTTGAAATTGTTTCCAATGAATTGTTACCGGACTGCGGCAGGAGTGTTATGTTATGTTTAGTTACATGAAATAATAGAAAGAAATATATTATTTACTTATGTGATAATGTAAATTTCCATAAAAAAGCCACAATACATTTCATCTATCTAATAGTAGTAACAAAGTTTCCCCAAATGTAGTTGTATAACAACCTCAAGTTTTTTATAGTATATGAGGCAAGCGGAAAATCAAAGCTTTTTAAGTAAGTCCAATAGACGCTAGCATTATAGCGCGTTGCCCTCATTTCTTCCTTTCCCTCCATTGAGCCACCGGCTACTCACTCATGAAATGGGAAAGCTGCTGATAAATAGCATAGTCGTACTTTTGTAAGCTGCGTTTCATAAAGACTTGTAATGCCAGCAGCTACGTCACATTTCAAATTGACCATTGTTTCATATCGTGTAATTCACGATATTATATTGTGTCTGTATAAAAAAATAAAAATATGCTCAAATGCTTAAAGGAAAAAGTTTGAAGAAAAATAAGTTTCAGGTTGAAAGTGTTAGCATTGTTTTCACCAAACTTGGACCACACCGGGCTGAATTCACGTGGTTGTTTTCAATCTCGATTGAGTAAACGTAGGCATCCCTCGGGCAGAATGCGTTCTCTCTCAAGAAACAATGAACGATATTAAGTAGTGATTTAAAATGGCCTAATGGAAATAAATTTAACGACGTCATTGTCTGCACATTATATTCACCGAATACTGGGCCACGGTTATTCACAATATATTGTCCAGTTCTCGTATGGGAGGCGTGTTCGAGGTCTTTTGTTACTCCTCCAGGAGGATGACCTATGCACTAAAAGTATTGTTTTCCTTATTTTAATTTATATATAATTTCTGTGCACAAGAATGATTAAATAAATACAATTCAATGTCATAGGAAATACACAACTAGACTTGTTTTACACAACTAAGCATGTTTCGTGTAAAATACTTTTACAAAAACATCGCTCTTATTTTATTATTAGTTAATATTGCGAGATATAAATTAGTGTCATATTGAGTTTTCAGACAGAGATATGGTATACTTCTATAGTCTCCTAAAACTCTAACATAAGCCTACTACACCTTATTGAATATTCAGATGAGTTGTGAGACTTAACTGAATGAAGTAGTTAAGTCTCACACTTAACTACTTCATTTAGGACACAATCTCAGAGCAACAAGTCTCCCAATATTAAAGAATATATAAGGTCGCGCTCCGACCACTCCGCCCACCTTGCTAGGCGTGAAAATGTGTGTGAAAATAAATCAATAAAAGGTAATCATTATAGGGTACGTCCACATAAAACCCGGTACATTTCTTCCCATCTGCGGGAAAAGAGGGGGTCTGTCCCCCTATCGTCTCCCTAAACCAAAAGACACAAAAGTCTTCGCTAGTCCAATGAATTGTAGGGGCGGGTGCAACAGCGTCGCCAAACAGTAGTACGTCCTTCCGGAATAAAAAATAAAAATAATAATTTTGTGGTATAGTTCTCTAACAAACTGACGAGACATTCTCCACTGCCGTGGCCACCGCCGCCCTTCTGAAAAACACAGTCACAAAAATTATAATTTTTTGTGACTTTGTGTTTTTCAACGGTGGAACAAGGGGTGCTAAGAATCTTCGACCTACGGATCGCTACCACCGATTTGACCTGGCTACGGATAACGGACGAACGCTTTGACTAGATAACCACTTAGTTGAGGTGAAGGTGGAACTGGGAATAATCCGATGGTACGTTCTGAGGTTATGTGAAGTCCGAACACACGGTGGAGACACCATAACTCTGCCATCAGGTCACCTATTCCACTTCAGAGAAGGCGACACACCATCACAAGGCCAATACCCGTATTGTAGTCAACGTCGACGAAATCTCTGGGGTGTCGAGTAGGGTGGCATATCTCGTACTTAAACTCACTAAGAGGACACATTCAGATGACGATGTGTAGGCAACTTATGAGGATGTCTCAAAAGCCTTATATAACACCTGTAACCTGTGCTAATGTTGTTATGGGGGACTTTAATGCCAAAGTGGGAGTACGAAATGATGTCGAGTCGATACTATAGGAGTAAGTATACGAGCAGGAAAGCTAAACTCTCAGACGTGACGCTTGGACTTATGAGGGAACGCAGAGCACATGAAGACGTTACGTCTGCCGATGACCAGCTTCTTTCTAAGCAAACCCGCAAACCAATACGTACCGGGTTACCGAAGCGATTGAGCAGAATAGAGGGTCAAAGGTTTTTGTGGAGAAGCTTGGAAGAAGTCTGACACAGGATAGGACTGATTCTGGGGTTACCGTTTCTTCTAAGCCTGTGATCTTATCTGAGACCGAAGCTTTCTATAGGAAATTGTATACGTCGCACGCTCGAAGGCGTGGCTTGGAGGTGACGTCGTTTTGTTTTTAAGAAGGGTGACAAATCACTTCTTCAAAATTACAGACCAATTTCACTTTTTTGCCATTTTTGCAAGTCCAGGGTCTTGACGAATCATCTCAACACAAAGCTTGACAAATTCAAGTCACCGGAGCAGGCTGGGTTTCGCAAAGAATTTAACAACCTTAGGCCACATTTTACAATAAGGCAAGTTGTACAAAAGACACATGAGTACAGTCACCCGCTGTGCCTTGCTTTTGTTTACTATGAGAAATCTTTTGACTGGGTCGAAACCTGGGCTGTTCTGGAAGCTTTACAGCGTTGCCAGGTCGATTGGCGATACGTCGAAGTACTGAGAGCATTGTATAACGCTGCTTTTATATCCGTTCTGATTCCGGGAGGTCAAACAAGGCCAATCAAATTGCATCGAGGAGTGCGACAGGGAGATGTCATTTCCCCGAAACTGTTCACTAATGATTCAGAGGACGTCTTTATGACTTTAAACTGGGCATAGTGTGGCATAAATATTTACGGCGAGTAAATATTAACCTGCCAAAAAGACGAACAATAAACCACTTTATTAAGGCCTCTTTCAGTTAACGCCAAGACGGCCGATCTCCTGCTACTCGCGTCCATCCCGGACCAGCTACTGCACGGAGATCGTGTTCCCACCTGGTGAACGGTTCACGAACACTTCGTTTTCCTAAACGCGGCCTCCACTCCAGAGTCTTAGTAGCCCATCTGCCATGTGTTCTTCTGAGTGTATGACCAGCCCAATGCCACTGCAGCGAGCAAGCTTATTCTTCGAGTCATATCGGATACTTTAGTTGTCTGCCTTATGACTTCGTTACGAATTCTATCGGACAAAGAAACACCCAACATAGCACGTTCTCAAACAAACTTGCGGACCAGTTCTAAATTAAGAGTCATTTATTATAATCCTAGTAATCATGTCTTATGTTGTGCATACATTTGTGTGCTGATAAATATTTGTTCGTTGTGCGCCTTAGTTTTAAGTGTACTACAAACAAATAAAACAAAAAAAATAAAAAAAAATAAAAATAAAGTTAAATAAAACGGTCCTGGTAATGAAAGCGACTAGCCGTAATGTAATACGATGATTCACACACTCAGACTACAACTTAAGTCAGACGTCCAAAGTGATCCTAGTCTACGACGATGATCGTATCATCATAGAAAAAAATGATCTAAATAAAATACTCAATAATTAATCACACAGGACCGTGTCAAAAATAAATAAAAACCGGCCCCATGCGATTCCGACTGACACACCGAGAATTGCGCACCAACAGGTGTTACGAACATTACATCAGTATAAAAGTATTATGTCCGTCCGTCCATTTGTCAACGCCTTTTCCTCGAAAACGCGTGGAAGGATCAAACTGAAATTGACGTCATCGAGATTAATGGGACCAAAAAGATCCAACCGACCTGTTATCAAATAAGACAATCCGTGTTCTATGTCCAGAATGATAAACAGCATATCAAAGTGGTCAACTGTTTTTAGTGCCAAACGAGCAGTGGGATCTTTTTATGACATAATTGTGACGCAGATGCACTCCTTGCCTCCGCTCCTCTACTGTGTTACAAAAAACTCACAAACCACACGAGTGAATTGATGCAGTAACAATTGCTTTGCTGATTGTCTAACTTAAACATGGACACAACAATACAATTATAATATAAAGTGTAAATTAGATAATCAATACTTATGTCTAGACTACCATATAAGTATTTGCAGGCAATGTCTTCTGAATGGAGTGTAATATTCCATTGTATCTTAAATCTGGTGTTCAACTGCCAAGACTGGAATCTGTAATAGGAACCGTGAAATTGGCCCTAAATAAACCTGAAATAACCACCTGATTCGCCAATCCGCAGTCGGGAATAAAAGCTAGTTATGGTGAGTCATGAAATCGCAATAAACATATAATCACAATCCGTGCAACGCCACGACTTGCTATGTTTACAAGGCAAACACTTAATCAAAGAAAACTCAAGCTAAGGAAGGTTGCGGCGTGGGGAGCCAATCATATATTTTATGGTCATTTTTCACTGCCCTACTGCCCATATTGACACAGCGCCACGAACTTCTATAAAGCAGCACGCTTGTACTTTTATAGAGCAGTAGCAGTCAGTCTCGGCTTCGCACCGATATTTACGTAGCTATGGTAAATATTCATTAATTTACAAAAATACAAATATTATAATTTTTTATTTAGGCGTTGTAAACACTATGCAACGGAAGGAATATAGTGTTTATAAAATATCATATAGCCCATCAAAGATAATGTAGGATTCTAATGGTAAAAGGGTTTTTGAGTAGTTTCGGAGACTTTTTTTTCTGAGGGACCTACTACTGATTGGCGGCGCTTGTCCAGTTTTAACAGTTCGAATGATTACGAAAGACTTTTGTGTCTTCGGGTTTAGGGATATTACGGAGCCTATTCAATGCAAACAAACAAACTATCAAATGTTTCTTCTTAGTAGCCTGGCTGTCCTGATAAACGTTGTTCTGTCATATTAGCCGAATTCGTCGTCATTGTAACGTTTAATGTTACGTTGTCAAACTGTCAGACTTGTTACAACTTTACGAACTGAGTCTGTAGATAAAAGTTTTTGATTCCGATTTTAAATTTACATTACGACCTCTTATCAGTCCTAGCGAATATCCATAGCGAGTTTCGTAAAAATCGGCCAAGCAGTTTCGGAGAAGTTCAAGCGCGAGAATTTTATATCTAAAATATTATGATAATCTCCAAATTTTACAATGTAAATAGAAATATTTATATTTGTTTTAATAGTACATACTAGCACATCTGACCATAGCTTGTTCAGCACTTTCATCACATACATTCGCTGAGAGCTTGTTCAGATGCGTCGACAATTGCTGTTTGTTTTATGCCCCCAATGGGCTACTGGACTCTCATTGTTCAACATTATGGTACATCGAGCTGGTCTGATGATAGAATTGAAAGTGGCTGATGGAACCTTCGACTGCCTGCGAGTAACGCGTGTCATTAGTTTTTTACACTATTAATACTTGTATAATACAGGCGGGCAAACGAGTAATCGGAGCAATTAACGTCCACATCCATCAGCACATCCAAACGAGGAAACTGATAAAACCCGACAGTATGGCCATCACTTTTCCCTTACAAGCCTTATTGTATTTATTTATTGTATAATCATATGATATAATTATTTTCATATAAGTTATTGTATGAAAATAATCGATATTACTAATCGTTTAGAGTCACGCCCGCTGCGACGCGCACGACAATTTGTCATTAATTTACATATTTGTTTCCGCATCAAATAAATTGACAAACACGTAACATTTATTCAGCTAAATGTTTACAACGCGCTTCCGAACCATTCTGATAATTAATACTAACCCTTTATGTTATATTAAAGTTGAGTTTATTTACTACTTTTATAATGACACTTTGCTTTTAGTTGATACAGACATACAGCACAGATACAGACATACAGCACAGATACAGACTTACAGCACAGATACGGACATACATCACAGATACAGACATACAGCACAGATACAGACATAAATACAGCACAGATACGGACATACATCACAGATACAGACATACATACAGCACAGATACAGACACACACATACAGCACAGATACAGACATACAGCACAGATACAGACACGCAGCACAGATACAGACATACAGCACAGATACAGACATACAGCACAGATACAGACATACAGCACAGATACAGACATACAGCACAGATACAGACACGCAGCACAGATACAGACACACAGCACAGATAAAGACACACAGCACAGATACAGACACACAGCACAGATACAGACATACAGCACAGACACAGACATACAGCACAGACACAGACATACAGTACAGATACGGGCATACAGCACATATACGGACATACAGCACAGATGCAGATATACAGCACAGATACAGACATACAGCACAGATACAGATATACAGCACAGATACAGACACACATCACAGATACAGACATACAGCACAGATACAGACATACAGCACAGATACAGACATACAGCACAGATACAGATACACAGCACAGATACAGACATACATCACAGATACAGACATACAGCACAGATACAGACATACATCACAGATACAGACATACAGCACAGATGGAATGTTGTGAGGAGGAGACCGCGTGGCCGCAGATTGTTAGTACATAAATATATCCAAATTCCATCTTACACTTTCATTCCAAAACCACTGAATGGATTTAGTTGCTTGTTAGCCACTTATAATTTGGAATAATACAACTTATTTTTATTCCTGAAAATGGAAGAATAATGGTTCACATATATATTATGCGGGTAGAAACTACGTGGCGATACTAACATTTACAAAAACAAGCACTCTTTCACTCAACATTTCCTTCAATCACTAAGTTGAACAATGGGGGCTTCTCCACACGTAGAGAGCTACCTGCTTACCTGAGCATGTTCTATCTTTAATAACAAACCTGCTTACCTGAGCATGTTCTATCTTTAAAAAGAAACAAATACGACTACTATGAATGCGAATGTTTGCATGTATGTTTGTTATTCTTTCATGCTCAAACTAGTATACTTTGGACCTAGATGTAGATTACAATCTGGAATAACACAGAAATACTTTTTATCTTCGATCTGGAATAACCTGGAATTACTTTTAATAATGGGAGATTTCAACTAAATTAATGTAGTTTGGGATGGTGAGATAATTCATTGGCAGCCTATAGGAGTCAGGGGCGAATCACATATATTTCACTTTGATACCTTAGAAAAGTGAAACATTCGTCTGTCTAATTTAAATAGAAATAAAACTACAGAATGTTACATTACGTTTTATGTAACAAAGACGAGAGAGTGGAGGCTAGCAACGATCCTTTGGTATCAGAGGACCTTCACCACAAGTCGCTGGAACCTACTTTGAAATGCTCTCAAGAGGACGAACTCGGGACGAAGAGTGAACTTAAATACTTTTATAACCACGCAGGTTATGAGGTACCACTAAATGGTTCACTATTTATTTGTGTATTTCTACGCCACTACACGAAATAGACTGGGAGCAGGATTTCAACAATAAGTCTTTGGATTAAGCTGTCGATATATTTTATGCGCATTCATATGATATATAACATAAAAACACGTCCCTCACAAAATGTTTACTCCTTTTTCATTTCCACCATGTTCTGCTGTTTCACCAGCTGTTCACTTGAAAAACTATTAAAAGAAAAGTATAATATCTAATATCATAAGAATTTACGGTGATAATTCTTGATACGTTTTGTCTTCTTCAAGCTAGAGCCAAGCGGATGGAACAGGAGTGCTGCTTCAACTGCATAAAGCGCTCAGATGACACAATAATGAAGTACACAAAAATGTTTTGGTCTTTCGTAAAACTTAATAAAAAGTGCTCTAACTAACTCCCGTGCAAATTGCATTACGAGATAAAGTATGCAGACAATCGTGAAGTTTGTTATCTGCTTGCGTCTAATTTCCAATCCCCTTTTGTGGTTCCAACACCAAATAGCGGTAACTTAAATTATTTCAACTTTCAGATACATACAGCATTTCAACCAGTATTCGTAATGTGGAAGTCTATTATAATGGTGACATTTATGACTAATACACGAGTGGGAAGCTGAATTGATCGAATTGGGTGCGGTGTTGCTGCCTCGTGTCGCAGGCGGGATGAACGTACTTACCGCCTTCACGCCGATAACAAACCAATAGTTATCGTGATATTGAGGCACGTTTTACGATATATATGCAAAACATACCAACGAAATATCAGAATCAAAAATACTCTATCTACAAACTTAAAATTTCGCAGGTAGGTTCCGTTTAGGATGCAGACATCCACTACGAATTTTACTAGTACCCTTCGCGGATATATATAGAAATCGCGAGGGGCTGCTGGTTAATTATATTAATACTTGAACCAAGATCTTTGCATCTCTGGTGATTAATTTGGATGTGTTAAAACATAAACAAACATAAACTTTATCTCTATTAGTTTATTCACTTGATAATTAAATTACACAAAGTTTACATGAAAATTTTAACAAGCACTAAATATAGAAGAAAAGTTACAAGCAACACAGCATAGTAGGTCTCAGAAGAGAAAAATTAAAGTAAGTATTTGGAATAAAAATTTTAGTCAAATAAAAATGCGGCGTAATTAGCGAGAGACTTAAACAAAAACGCGTGTGGCCCTCAGGGCTACTATTGTAACTAGTCGGTAGTTGGCTCGCACCGGCGAAACATATATATTATCATCATCATCATCATTATCAGTCCTTATCGGTCCACTGCTGGATATCGACCTCTCTCAACGATCGCCAAGACGACCGATCTCCTGTACTCGCATCCGTTCCGGACCGGCCACTGCCCGGAGATCGTATTCCTGTCTGGTGAACGGTCGTCCAACAATTCGTTTTCCTGAACGCGGCCTCTACTCCGGAACCTCACTGCCCCATCTGCCATGTGTTCTTCTGAGTGTATGACCAGCCCATTGCCACTGCAGCGAACTTATTTGTCGTGTGATATCGGATACTTAAGTTCTTTGCCTTATGACCTCGTTACGAATTCTGTGTTTCTGTTACGAAAACAGTCCAAATTTTTTTTTAAGGTTCAATTTTTCTTGTACTACAGCGCGGCATACTTTAGTCGTACATACCTTAACAAATGTATTTCCAGTAAATGCATCTTTGCTGAATCGCCTCGTCTCGCCTACCTTTTAGTTTAAAATAGAAAACTGGTTTCTTAGTAGTTCTTTATAGTTACTGCAGTTAATATAGTTGCCGACGTTTTCTGTTTTTAGAAGACTTTGATTAAAACTCACGACCGATAGCACCCACCTTTCTACACCTCATCCCCCAATGGGCCGTTTGGCCTCACATGCTGTAACGCGATGGTGTTGACATTACCTCAGGGCAGCATACAGAGAGATATACTGACGAGAAGCAATTCTCGGGCGTGACAGTGCAATTCCTTTGTAATGCTGCAACAGCAGATATTAAATCTTACACTAAATACCTAGTTCTCTACGTAAATTGTTTCAGAAAGGTGGGGGGGGACCTAGGACATCAATTTTCAGAAATATTATCTTTTGCTACGAATGCTACGATATGCGTAGATACCGCGCTACGTCGTAGCTCTGCAGCTACGCTATGAGCACTAAAGCTAGATCGCTCGATCGTGAATGGTCGAATAGCATTTTAACAGAAATGTGTGATATCGGTGGCCCATTGGGGTTATAGGAGCATGACCGCGCAAAAATGTTCAGACCGTTCGTCTGCTACCACACAGTATGAAATATGTATAGTCATTAATGAACAGCATAGAACAGAAACATCACGCCATCATGATCTATATTTAATTAATGAAGGCATAATATAATAATGTAATCAAATATTATGTGGAATAAAAAAAATCCAGAAACAAAATTAATACCTTAAACGAAATACACAAAGAAAATGAATTGATGTGACTTCACATTTAGAGGCCTATTCAGAGTTTGGCGAATGGAATCCCCGCAATTGATCGATCGCTCGACAGCCCATCAGTACAGGGATTGAGCTCCCGATATGATCACCATTACTATCAACATTGAATGTCATATCGTAAAATGTTGTAAAATACTCTGTTAATTCAGGATGACACTTAGATATAATTGGTCTTAAACCAACATGACAGCTGTCCGCGAGATACGGCGGCACGAACTATAGAATTACTATGGTAACACGCTGCTGCTCGCGCCCCTCCTCGTGCCACACCCCCTTTGGAGCCGTAAATATGTTAGTGCGCATTTAAAGTTTCTGTTCAATTTTTCATAAACTTTACACATCACCTACAAGCTATAATCGACTGACAGACCACAGGTACACTATCACTGATCTGAAGTAAATATACAGTACACATGGCTGATACCTGTGTGAAAAAAATGGGCTAAGATTCGAAGACATTGACGCCGCCGCATCATCGTCATTACAAAACGCGTCCACTAGCTCGGGGGCTAAAGCTTGGTTTCACGCGATTTTTTTGTTACAAATGATGGTTTGATTTTAGCCGAGAGCTAAACTATGTTTCTAAATTTATTATTTGTAGAAATATATTCAACAAAATAAAGATCTACGGTTGGCTAACAAGCTTTCAACCGAAGCCGGGTTTAACGATTTCTTTTGTAATTAGACCGTAAAAGGCTAAGCCTTCGCCGTTATCTTGCTTATACCAACTTTAAAAAATATATTCATTATAATGGTCGTCTGTAAAACGAAAACTTGACTTAACCTAAAAACACAATAACCATGATTCAATAATGTCAAATACAGTTCTAATTGCTGAATCAGCGTTGTTAACCTGCAGGCCATACCCGCAGGCGGAAAGTAGTCCACAAATAATTTCATTAGCGTTTCGTATAATCAAATAGCAAGGAAACTGTACTACCAAGTTTAACTGCAGCAGGCGTGCGGTGCTGTTTCGTTCGATGTACACAAAATATATTAGAAATTGACAACGGCTTTACATTTCAATCGAGCTGAGTGCTACCTATAACCAGTAACATAATTACTGGAACTTACAATGTTAGTAAGGACAACTCCCTGTTTGTAAGTCGGTTTACGGACGATATAATTTGACGTGATAACGGTTCCCTAATTAATCTGCGAATGCTTCGCCCCAGGGAATGAGAGAGGCGTTTTGTTACGGTTTCTTGCTTGTATGCTCTAACCATTCGGAACATTACTATGATGTCATACTTTTTATGCACGTATGCAGCTAGCGTTATTGATTTACATACGTTATCACAACAAAATATTTCAGGGTTCGAGCAATGCTGTATTGCAGCATGAGTCGCCTCGGGATACTCTCAAAATTATTTTTATCTGATTTAGTTTGTTTGAAAATTTTGTTTCTATACGTTTTGTTTTTAGGAACAATTTGATAGTTTTAAAATACTCGTATATATAGTGTACCAATGGTGTTTTCAATTTTCATTATATTATAATCCCCAATCTGTATAGTTCAAAGCCGGCCAAGTGCGAATTGGGCTCGGGTACGTAGGGTTCCGTAATAAATTAGCTTATTCAATTTTTTAGTATTTGTTGTTATAGTGGCATACAGACAGTTAAAATTTTCAACATGTGTGGAAATTTCAACTGTCTATATCGTTCCATGAGGTACAGACGGACGGACGAGATAGGTAATCCGTGGAATGGATTTTAAAACCTAATAATGCCATATACCCATAGTAATAT